>CM052667.1:1014337-1031829 GCA_028533165.1 Leontopithecus rosalia | reverse complement strand
AGGACTTCATGACCAAAACACCAAAAGCATTGGCAACAAAAGCCAAAATAGACAAATGGGACCTAATCAAACTCCACAGCTTCTGCACGGCAAAAGAAACAGTCACTAGAGTAAATCGGCAACCAACAGAATGGGAAAACATTTTTGCAGTTTACCCATCTGACAAAGGGCTGATACCCAGAATTTACCAAGAACTCAAACAGATTTACAGGAAAAAAGCAAACAAGCCCATTCAAAAATGGGCAAAGGAAATGAACAGACCTTTTACAAAAGAAGACATACAAGAGACCAACAAACATATGAAAAAATGCTCATCATCACTGGTCATTAGAGAGATGCAAATCAAAACCACATTGAGATACCATCTCACGCCAGTTAGAATGGCGTTCATTAAAAAATCTGGAGGCAACAGATGCTGGAGAGGATGCGGAGATATAGGAACACTTTTACACTGCTGGTGGGTGTGTAAATTAGTTCAACCATTGTAGAAGACAGTGTGGTGATTCCATTTGACCCAGCAATCCCATTACTGGGTATATATCCCAAAGGACTATAAATCGTTCTACTATAAGGACACATGCACACGAATGTTTATTGCAGCACTGTTTACAATAGCAAAGCATCAACCCAAATGCCCATCGATGATAGACTTGACTGGGAAAATGTGGCACATATACACCATGGAATATTATGCAGCAATCAAAAATGATGAGTTTGTGTCCTTTGTAGGGACATGGATGAATCTGGAGAACATCATTCTCAGCAAATTGACACAAGAACAGAAAAGGAAACACCGTATATACTCACTCATAGGCAGGTGATGAACGATGAGAACACATGGACACAGGGAAGGGAGTACCACACACTGAGGTCTATTGGGGGAAATAGGGGAGGGACAGCGTGGGTGGGGAGCGGGGGAGGGATGGCTTGGGGAGAAATGCCAAATATGGGTGAAGGGGCAGAAGGCAGCAAAACACACTGCCACGTGTGTTCCTATGCAACTATCTTGCATGTTCTGCACATGTACCCCAAAACCTAAAATGCAATAAAAATTTTAAAAAAAGAGCAGCAATAGTCAATGCCATTCTTAGGAACAAGAAAAAAATCCTGAAATTATCACATTACCTCACCTCAAATTATACTACAAGGCTATATTAACAAAAACAGGATGGTACTGGTATACAAATAGCTATCAGAACCAAATAGGGGACCCAGAAGTAGAGCCACAGATCTTCAGGCAAGTGATTTTTAAGAAAGTCAACAAAAGCATACACGGTGGAAAGAAAAACTTTTTCAAAAAAATGGTGCTGAGAAAATTAGATTGTCATATGCAGAAAAATGAAGCTGAACCCTTATCATTCATCATATGCAAACATCAACTTAAGATGGATCAAAGACTTAAATGTTAGACCTAAAACTATAAAAATTCTAGAAGAAACCTGGAAAAACTTTTCTGAACATTGATTTTCTTACAGTCTGCTGCTTAGTCCCCAGTTAAGGTAGATTTGTGTTCTTGTCTCATCACCAAGTAGAATAAGGCATACAGACATCAGAGAGCAAAGAAAAAGGAAAGCTCTGAGCAAAGAGAGGGGGCCTGATAGCAGGTTTCCAGAAATGGTACAGAGTTCTAGATTTTTATATGACAGAAGCCAAAAAAATCTTCTGTATGTTTTTCCCAAATAAGAGAGAAAGTTCCCTCCTAGGGATGCTGCATCTGCATATGCCTAGGTTTGGCCAGAGTGACTCCTTCTTGTTTATTACCCATGAGTGCTAAGCAGAATCCATGGTGGGGGGGGGCACTGAGGAAAGGGCAAAAACACAGTGCTAATGTCGTGTTAACAACATTTTATGAGCTGAATTAAGTTAAGGACATTTAGGTTGATTTATTGCACCTCTACCTAAGTGGGGACAGTCCCTTCTGAGCAACATCCTAACACAAGGAAAATGTCTTAACCATATTACTTCCCATTAGCTGCAGAAACAACATAGGTGCTGTCCTGTGGTTTTTCCTTTGCCCTTCTCCGTCCTTCTCCCGAGACCACCCCTTCTCTGTCTGAGACCCTAACTGCCTCCTCTTTCAGTCTAGGCAAATAATTCACGAATAAGACATCCAAAGCACAAGCAGCAAAAACAAAAACAGACAAATGGGACTTAAAATATAAATACTCTTCACAGAAATAAAGTATAATTAACAGAATAAACAGAAAACCTGCAGAATGATAGAAAATATATTCAAACTATGAATCTGATAGGGGACTGATACTCAGAATTTATTTACAAGAAACTCAAACAAGTCATCAACAACAATATACACAAAAAAACTCCACTAAAAAGTAGGCAAAAGACCTGAAAATATATTTTTAAAAGTAGACATACACATGATCAAGAAGAATATAAAAAAGAAAACACTTGACATCTTAATAAGAGAAATACAAGTCAAACCACAATGAGATACCATCTTACACTCATCAGTGGCTTTTGTTAAGCAGCAAAGTTCACAATTGCAAAGATAAGAACCAACCACAGTCAATCGATGAGTGGCTAAAAATGTGGTACATATACATCACGGAATACTACTCTGCCATAGAAATAATTAAATAATGTTTTTTGCAGCAACCTGGGTGGAGCTGGAGGCTATTATTCTAAGTCAAGTAACTCAGGAATAGAAAACAAAGTACCTATGTTCTCACTTATTAGTGATAACTAAGCTTTGGGTACCCAAAGGTATACAAAGTGATACAAAGGACTCTGGAGACTCAGAACTGGAAGGATAGAAGGCAGGTGAGGAATGAAAAACTATATATTGTATACAATGTATACCACTTAGGTGATGGATAAACTAACATGGCAGACCTTAGACTTCACCACTTTACAATTAATTCATATAATCACAAAACACATGTACCCCAAGAGCTATTGAAATAAAAAAAAGAAAAGATAAAAAATAACATGCCAAGATGTAGAGAAAATGGAATGCTTATGCACTTTGGGTGGGAATGTAATTTAAAACGTGTATTGAAAACAGCTTATGGAACCTACTCAAGTAACTCAAAACAGAATTACCTTTCAATTCAGCAATTACACTACAGGGTATGTAGCCAACAGAAAAGAAATTATTATATTAAAAAGATAGCTGCACTCTTGTTTATCACAGTACTATCTACAATATCAATGTAATGGAGTCAATCTAAGTGTCCCTCAACAGATGATTGAATTAACAAATTGTGGTATATAGGTACCATTTAATACTGCACAGCCATTAAAAAGAATAGAAACATGAATTTTGCAGCAACATGGATGGAACTGGAGGCCATTACCTTAAGTGAAACAACTCAAGCAGAAAGTGAAATACAAAATGTTCTCACATACACATGAGAGCTAAATGTGTACATGTGGACATAGCATATGAAATGATAGGCACTGAAGGCTCAGAAGGGTTGGGGGAGACTAATGATAAATTACTGTGGGCAATGCATACTAATCAACTGATGGTTAAACTAAAAGCACAGATTTTGCCTCTATGCACTATATCCAGGTAATGTAATTGCACTTAGAACTACACTTTATACAGATAATAAACAAAAAAGCAATATGAGGGATCCTTGTGGTTTTCTGTTTTATGATCTTCTACTAAAGTGTCTCAAAAAGTTATTAATGAGGAAACCTGAGTAAATAAATACAGGATCTCTTTTTGTTATTTCTTACAAGTATTTATGAATATACATTATCTAAAAATAAAAGTAATTAAAATACATGAGGGAGTCAGATTAAAAAGGACTAAACTCATATTTTAGATTTCTAAAAAGCAAATACTAGTTCCTACCAATTATAAGTCCATGTATTATCTCTATATCCTATTAAATATTATATAACTTGTATGAAGTAATACTGAAATTGCTCCAATTTATATGATCATGGAGTTTGTATCAGTGATAATCTCTACTTCTCTATTCTAAATATTTCATGCAACTTCAGAAATGATGGGATAAAGTACTGGGAAAAAAATATAAAACAGTATGAGTGAATATCCATATGATGCAATATATTACATTGTTTTACAAATTCATATCCTTTCTTTTCATAGTGGAAATCAAAGGAATTAGATAGTCACATCAATAGTAGAATTAAGAATAAAATTTGAAATATCAAGCTGTCTCTAGATGTAACAAATAACTTATGAAACACAGTATTTAATAAAAGCACCCCCAAATGAGATCTAAAATAATTTCATGAGTTTTTCGCAAACTGTAGAAAACTAGAACAAAGCAACATTCATTACTTTAAATTTTAATCTTAATTTGTAAATGCAATAAGTTCAAAATATGCATCTTTGTACAATTTTGATGATTCAAAATTATAGTGAACTTCTTTGGTTACAATTAAGAACTCTAAAGTATATTGTCTATAAGTCATTTATAACACATCTTAAAAGCAAAATCCACAATATTAATTTAAAAATTAAGCCAATCTTTTGAACGGTATTTCAAAATTGTCATAGAGATGGTTTCCTTTTGAAATTGATTGAATATTCTCTCACAATGAGGCATTTTTATTCATGATATAAGAGGATGACTCCATATTAACAGGGTGACTGTGCTTTAAAATTATGCCTAGAACATTTATAATCTACATACTCAAAGTTTAAATCCCCAGTTTATAAAATAATAATTTGCTTCCAATAGAAAATAAAATATTATCTGCACAGTGAAGATATAAATCAAGATAATCTCCAAATTCTTTTCTAGCATAGATACTTTATTACTCTATTCAGAACTACAGAATATATCTTAAACTATGGAATAGATTTTAAGCACTGATTAATTGGCAGAGCAAAGATTTGAAACACTAAGAAGACACTAATCACGTGTAATTCTTTTTTTTTTTTTTGAGACGGTGTTTCACTCTTGTTACCCAGGCTGGAGTGCAATGGCGCGATATGGGCTCACCACAACCTCCACCTCCTGGGTTCAGGCAATTCTTCTACCTCAGCCTCCTGTGTAATCCTTAAGAGTACTATATAGCTAAATAAAATTGCATAAATAATATTTCACTGAATATTAGCCATTTAAAGTTTATCACATGTAAATATAATACAATTTAAATATATATAATTACAGATTCTTACATACAAAACAGATATCATTATGGCAGTGTTAATATTTAATTTCAAAGAAATGTAAAGTTTGAAAAGAATCAAGATAATATATATATATTTTAATTGTACTTTAGATTCTGGAGTACGTGTGCAGATCATACAGGATTGTTGCATAGGTACATACATGGTAAGGTGGTTTGATGCCTCCATCCCCCCATTACCTATATCTGGTATTTCTCCATGTTATGAGCCCCCAACCTCCTCACTTCCCCATCCCTCCCCTAGTCCCTCCCAACAGACCCCAGTGTGTAATGCTCCCCTCCCTGTGTCCATGTGTTCTCATTGTTCAACACCCACCTATGAATGAGAACATGCGGTGTTTGATTTTCTGTTTTTGTGTCAGTTTGCTGAGAATGATGGTTTCTAGATTCATCCATGTCCCTACGAAGAACAGCAACTCATCATTTTTTATGGCTGTGTCGTATTCTCTGCCACTGTGTTAAATATTTGTAATCTAGTATTAATATTATCTAAGTGCTGATACCACACACAGGAATAATGAAGGAAACACATACATTGATGAATAACAATAGCTACTATGAAATCACATGTGTTAGTTTAGTAGGCTAATATAATAAAAATTACATTTGAAGGTGTTTACAAAAGAAGAGTAGATTGCTATTAGCAGAAAACCGGAAGACAGTCTAGATCATGGAGACATTTAAGCAGACACATTTAGTGTGAAGGTGCATTTCATGTGTAAGAAATAATCTAAGTTCTTTACAGGACTAGATTATATGTTCCATGTCTTAAGTGAAATAACTAAGGTAGTTGTCTAGATCTCTGTATTCTACAGATGTCCAAAAATCGGTTGCTACATAACAAAATGTTGGAAATGATCAATTATGGCTGGGGAAGAACATTTATATTTATTTTATTCAAATTTAAACAAGTATTGCCAATAAGAAATTTGTGATTTTATAGCTGTGCACTCTGGCCACATGTCAAATTTTCTTGCACCACGTAAGTATTTGAGAGGAGACAGAATATTCCACTATAACCAGAGGGTAGAAAATTTGATCTTTCCCTTATTTGTTAATGTCCCACACATTTCCTTGGTTAACCTGTGCTGACTAAGTGGATTCATACTTAAATAATTAATTTTTAGTGAAATTAAATCTCACTGCAGTTTGAGAAAAGGTCAAATATTAATCCAAATGAATTATAGAAATCACAGATAATTGATTATGGACTAGTGTGTTTGATATAACTGACATATTAACTCTTTCCACATTGATATATACATGTAATGATTTTCAGTTAAATGGATTGTGATTGAAATGTTTTGTCATTATAAAATGCATATAAGAAGATAAGAGACTAAAAATAGCCAAAATGATAATTTAAGAAAACAAAGTTAGGGGGCTTGCCTCATCAAATTAGAAAAATTTAGTAAAAATGATAGTACAAAATTAAGAGTTAAGTATTTGCACAAAAAAGAAAAGTTAATTAACAGAACAAAAAATATAGCCTAAAAACCATGTCTACTCTGATGTATAATCTTGTTTTATGACACAGTGACATTTCAGATAAAAGTGGAAAGAGTGGATAAAACTTCACTAGATTTTCTGGAGCAACTGGCTTTCTAGATAAAGAAAAAAGGAACTATGGGCTGGGTGCAGTGGCTCAAGCCTGTAATCCCAGCACTTTGGGAGGCCGAGGTGGGTGGATCACGAGGTCGAGAGATCGAGACCAACCTGGTCAACATGGCGAAACCCTGTCTCTACTAAAAATACAAAAAATTAGCTGGGCATGGTAGCGTGTGCCTGTAATCCCAGCTACTCAGGAGGCTGAGGCAGGAGAATTGCCTGAACCCAGGAGGCGGAGGTTGCGGTAAGCCGAGATCGCGCCATTGCACTCCAGCCTGGGTAATAAGAGTGAAACTCCGTCTCAAAAGAAAAAAGGAACTATGATAATTCACAACATATTAAAAATAATCTTAGAGAATACGATTTCAGGGTCAGAGAGCAGAAACATAATTATATTTACATCATAAATATAAAGTACACTATAAGTAATAACTCCTCATGATCAAAGACACAAGTATGACAGCCTCACACTGGGAGAAATCTGGAACACTAACAACTAACATTCAAAGGTAAAGAATTTGTGGAATTCCTCCAAATTAATAGGAATAATACAAATAACCCACTAGAAAATAGGAGAAAAGGAACAAGAATTCTGTTCTTTTTTTTTGTTTTAGAGACAGAGTCTCACTCTCTCACCAGGCTGTAGTGAAGTGGTGCAATCTCAGCTCACCGCAACCTCTGCCTCACAGGGTCAAGTGATTCTGCTGCCTCAGCTTCCTGAGTAGCTGGACTACAGGTGCACACCACCACACCCAGCTAATTTTGTATTTTTATTAAAGACGGAGTTTCACCATGCTGGCCAGGATGGTCTTGATCTCTTGACATCATGGTATGTCCACTTCAACCTCCCTAAGTGCTCGGATTACAGGCATGAGCTACCTGGCCAAGAACAGAAATTATTAAAACATGAAACAAAATGAGCATTGATTCAGGAAAACATTTCATTACTCATTAATTATTTAGAAAATGCAGAGAGAAAAAAAAACATGATGTGTTACTTTCTCACAAAAACATCCAAGTCTGGCAACTAAGTGGAACAAAGCTAACCCTCATTTTCTGTTTGTGGTAATATAAACACGTGGAAGTCATCTGGAATTATTTAATAATTATTAACACATTTGTATCCATGAATAAGTCTTTTGTTCCACACTCAAATAGGGCAGTAAGTTATTGGCTTGTATTCTATTAGGACATTGCCCTTGACCTTACTGTAGCTAAATAGTTTGAGTATCATTCCTTTTAAAACTTTTCAACACAGTTTGTCCATTCCCAGTTGAATAACTAACAAAGTTTTGCACTTGTCTCAAGTAGACATTTCCAAATTATTTATAGCAGAATCTTTTTATTTATAATAGGAAGCATTGGAAACAAAAGGATTATCTAAGAGAATATGAAATTAAGTTGTTGTGTTGAAGGACTTTTCCTTAGTTTAGCACAGAAATTTGGGCTCACAGAGTTTGAAGGGTAAGACAGGATTTTATTGGGTGAAAAGGGAAAAAAAAATGGGAAATGGGAAACAGGGATCCTCTGCAAGGCCAGTCCCTGCTAGAATGTGGGCTTAATGCCCACAGCTTGAATTCCAGGTTTCACACAGGAAGAGGAGGGGGCAGGCGCTTTCCTTACGGCAAAGGAAGGACCAGTGTGAGGCTGAGGCTGGACCAGTGTGCATTCCCAGCACACAGGCTGGTTGGAGTTTTCTGGAGACTCCAACTAGAGAGGGCTCATCCCCCAAGGCAGAATTGCTAACCAAAGCCTTGTCAAGTGGTTATCAGCCATACCCTCAGGATGTAAAACAAGATGGAGGCTTGATTTTGCAACTAAAATTTTACAGAAAGTATAAATAGTGATAGTTTTAGGACCTGGCCTAATAAAAACATCCTCTATAAAATAAAAATAAAAAATAAAAAATGCTGATGGGTTGGAGTAGGGGAAAGAAAAAACATTTAAAAATGCCTGAGAAATTATCTCTTATTCTTATCCAAGTGACTCCTCTACCAGGGGAAGAGCTTCATTAGTATTTGAAAAAGCTGAACCCCTTGGTCTGGCCAGGGAAAAGGAAGGTTGCGAAGAATTGTGGCTGGAAACCAGAGAGCTGGCTATGCAGGACCCTTGGGTCATGCGCCTCAACCATGGCCCAGAGAGGAGGAGCAGCAAGGAACCCCACTAGTTGGTCTTTCCCCCCAAAACAAAAGGGCTTTTCCCCCGACCCTGAGAGTGATAGGGTTTGGGGGGCATGTTTTCTTTACCCTAAGAAATCCCAAGATGAAAGGCTTAGAAGTCACAATGATAGGTTTTGAGTCCCCATTTCACTCATTGCTTCTCAAGTCCCCACAATGAATGCCAAAAATGTTGCAGGACTTTTCCTCAGTTCAGCTAAAGATGAGGTTCCAATCTGACTGAAGGGTGAGTAGGAAAGTATTGGGTGGAAAGAGAAAAAATAAAGGCGAACAGGGTGGACAGAGTGGCTCATGCCTGTAATCCTAGCACTGTGGGAGGCTGAGGCAGGTGGATCACCTGAGGTCAGGAGTTCAAGACCAGCCTAGCCAACATGATGAAACCCTGTCTCTAATCAAAGTACAAAAAAAATTAGCTGGGTGTGGTGGCAGGTTCCTGTAATCCAAGGTATTTTGGAGGCTGAGGCAGGAAAATCACGTGAACCTGGGTGGTGGAGGTTGTGGTAAGCCAAGATCGTGCCATTGAACTCCAGTCTGGGCAACAAGAATGAAACTGTATCTAAAAAAAAAAAAATGCGTGAGAAACGGGAATCCTCCACAAGAGCAGAGTCCACTGGCTGGAGCTGGGACTCACAATCTCAACTATACTGTTTGACTAATAACTCAAAACATTTCCTAAAAGGTTGAAGGCAAGAGAGAACAAAGGAAAATAGGAAGTCACTTATGAAAGACTTAAAGAAGCAATAACATTTCGAAATAAGGAAGGGGAATAAGCTATGATCTAAGACTTGCCGGGGCCTCTCCAAGGATTCCAGGGCAAATATCTAGGTTAAAGTGTAAGAACTAAGAACGCTGGATACATTTCTTTCTTTCTTATGACTAACAGCTACTCAGGAGTATTGTTAGCAAAGGATCAAGAGTAAACTAACTTTTAAAGAACCTATTATTTATAATGAACTAAGAGGAAAACTTTGAAAAGGAACTTTTATTTGTTTTATTTTTATTTTCTACAATTTCCCCCTCTTTTATAATTCATCTTCAGACTTGTTTAACATCTTGACTTAGTTGTTCACATCACAGTTGCCCTAAAGCTAACAACTGAGGTTATGGTCCCCTTTCATTGATTGAACCATCTCTTGAGCTCATTTGAAATAGGGCTAGTAATGCCATAATTTTTAGCTAACTTATTTGATAAAACAGTGAGCCCTTTGAGGGCTTTTGCTATGCTCCCCTCGGGAGCAGTGTTGTTTGGAATAAAGGTACAACACTAGGGTTTCATCATAACACAAATACTACCTTTTGTCCCTAATATTATGTCTCAGGTTATTCTGTTCTCCTATACCACTTGGTTAGTGGATTCTAATTGTTCAGCTGTTTCTTCAGCAGCTCTTTAGTATAGTTAACAAACTGCTGTTGGTTGTAATAAATGTAGTTTATCCAATCTGCATTTTTATTAATTGTTACTCACCAGAAAAACTTTGGCTTAAATCCTGCAGCTATCTGATCTTAGGCTCTAAATTTATCTGGTACACCTCAAGGAATCCAAATTGCATCTAAATGGACATGAGAATCAAAAGAAATATAAAGGGGCTTTTCCTGAGGCTTCCTTTCTTTGCCGGTGTTGTATTTTCTTTTTTTCTGGTTTATAAAATGCCAAGGTACAAGGGATAGCCATGTGGAGTAGAGTGCAAGTGCCCTCCAATCGTGTGGATGAGTGTCGAGTAAAGATTCTCTACAATATTACCATATACCTGCTTGCGGATGAGTAAAGCAGACTGATGAGTCAGCTCTTGGAAGTGCCAGACTTTACTGCATCCTGTTAGGTTCCCAAGGAATACTAAGTTCTGCCCCTGTCACGAGAGACATGTGGTGAACTTTGCCTTGGAAGATGGAGTCTGGATGGCCCTCGGGGGCTGACCCGCAGGATGATGAATTTCAGGGAATAGCAGCAAAGGAACTTGGCATAGTCATTTATTCCAAACTTTGCAGTCATGAAAAAGTGCTATTAGGCACTTCATGTCCACTTGATTAGACCATCCAAGTGGAAAGGGAACAACCTGGGGTCTGGTCTACCGTGTGCACAAGCTTTTATTTAATGGAATATTTAATCCATTATAACCAGGCATTTGCATCCTTATATCCTGCTGCAATGCCTATGGTTTGGCTTAGGTCTTCTACTTCTACCACTGAGACTGGTTTTCTCATTGTGTCTAGGAGGAGTGATTGATAAAGAGGTTGAAGGAGCAATAAAGCATATTTCAAAAATTTCTTTCAGACGTTTCCTGAAATGTCAGCTCCTATACCAAAACTAAGACTTAATGAAGAAAAAGAGTTTTGAGATATGGCAATAACAATAGTAAGCTGTATAGGATTATATTGACAGCTAGGAATAGTTCCTTTGGTGAAATGGATATATGGTTTTAAGGACTGACGAAGACCTGTGGAAGCAGTCTATCTTAAACCCTTAGTTTTCCAAATGACATGAGACCAAACAGAACACAGAGAATCTGTTTTAGAAGGGCAAGAGTCTGATTCCTACCAATCAATATAGTTACTATTCCTTGGATTAGTAGTATGCTTGCAGGAGCTGATTATGTATTCCTAATTTGAGGAAGTCTAAGAGGGACAGAGACATCCTTCCAAAGCAGCAAGCTCTTCTTGGTTATGCAAATCTCCACAAGGCATAATTAAACAAACGTCAAAAGCAACAACTTGAGGGGAGTCAGATCTAATCACATTAATAACAAGATGGAGAGTAATCCAATGGAAGAAATGAAAAATAAAAGAGAGATAGTCTAACATTTTCTTAGCTTTAACTTGGTAGGGTCTGACCTGGAACGATAGCCCATGACTCTGATGACGATGGCGCTTTCCTGACTGGTGTGATGTGTTCATCTCTTTTCTGCTCTACCAATGTCAGTCTTGGTGGTTAGCAGGATGAGATAGGGTGGTCTCCAGGCTGGCATTGGTGTACTAGAAGTTCCAGGAGTGGTGCCTGTGCTAAGAGAGCTTTTATAACCTTTGTTAAAGAGCAGACGAGTGCTTTAAGAAAAACTTGCTGTGCTTTTATGTTAATATCCAGTTTACAGAAAAACTGGGTGATAACCGCTTTAATTTTAGCCAATATGTTTACACACAGAATTTCCTTTACAACTAACATTTCAAAACTTGCTTAAACTTTCAAAACAAAAATTATACATCATTTCTTGCATAAATTTCTTTTTATAACATTTTCCACAACTTTCACAGTTAACTTTTGACATGTCTTTTTTTTTTTTTTTTTGAGACGGAGTTTCGCTCTTGTTACCCAGGCTGGAGTGCAATGGCGCGATCTCGGCTCACCGCAACCTCCGCCTCCTGGGTTCAGGCAATTCTCCCGCCTCAGCTTCCCGAGTAGCCGGGATTACAGGCACGCGCCACCGGGCCCAGCTAATTTTTTGTATCTTTAGTAGAGACGGGGTTTCACTATGTTGACCAGGATGGTCTCGATCTGTTGACCTCATGATCCACCCGCCTCGGCCTCCCAAAGTGCTGGGATTACAGGCTTGAGCCACTGCGCCCGGCCAACTTTTGACATGTCTTAACTTTCCAACATTGTTTTATAACTTTCCTTACTAAAGGTACATTCTTATATCTATAAAATTCTTAATATTACTTTCCCTTCTCTCTTTCTCTCTATTATTTCTCTCTCTCTCTTTTATTATTTCTCTCTCTCTCTCTCTCTCTCTCTCTCTCTCTCTCTCTCTCTGCCTTTCTGTATTTCTGTTTCTGTCTAAATCTTTTATTGCCAGACTCACAGGGTCTCTTCCTTAAGTCTCTATCTTATTCATGTACACACTCTCTCTATCTTTCCCTGGCTCTCCACATCTGCAGTTTCCTCCTTTGAAAAGAGAATATTTAGAATGGACATTAACTCAGTCCAAATATGTAACTGAGGACCTAAAAACTCATCAATCTGTTCTGCTACTGCATCAGGGTCATCTACTAATGCCTTAAGTTCTCCCATTAGACTCTGGACCTTAGAAGCAGTCAAGGGAGCATTCACAAAACCAAACGCCCCTCCTCCTTGAGGCCTCACAAAACCAGTTGTGCCTCTTCTTTGAGGCTTCAGAAAACCAACTGTGCCTACTCCTTGAGGCACCTCCTTTAGAGGAAAATGCTTTGAAGTTGAAGCTGATTATGTGGAGGAAGAAAGGAAAGCAAAACTTTGAATATCTCTTTTACGTTGCTCTATGTCCTTACAGAGCCCTTTCTTCGAGGAAGAACACTCAGGCTGGCAATGATCAGGTCTTTGAGATGGCTCCTAAGAGCCTGGGTTATACACGGAAGTAGGGAATTCTGGGTTGGGTTATCTGGTGGTAACACCTGCTTGGGGAGGAAAAGGCAGCGCGTGGTGATGGCGGGAGCAGGAGCTATAGTTGGAAATGAGGCAAGATGGTCTAAAGGGTCCTATTTACATGTGGATTGCTCATGGGTAAAATCTCCATCCTTTTTAGGTGAGACTGCTCCTGACTTTATTCTACTCCTTGATTGTTTTTCTCCTTCTCTTAATGGGTAGAGAACTGGCCCCTGCCAACAGAGATCATAGTTTATTTTTTTCTTGTGAGACGGGGCTTTTGTTGTTGACATACATTGTTAAGAGTTGACAGACCCAATCCTTATCTGACCTAAATTTTGTCCAGACAACTGAGGGCTTAAGAATCGATTCCTTAGTCCAAGTAAAACAGCAATACTTTATCATTTGCTACTTTTTCTTAGGTTTAGTCCTTTCACTGTCCTTCCAGTACTTTAGCATGAGCCTTAAAGGGCTGTCAGAGAGGATTTGATTGCCCCCACCTCTTTTTTGTTTTTACTCCCCATGCCTACTTTACTAGAAGCATTCCCCATTTCAGGTATCAGATAGGTCCAGTCTCTCAAATCAGAGATGTCTTGCCTATCCTTTTTTCTGGGAGGCTCAATCTCTCAGATCTCTGAGACCAGAGCTGTCTCATTTATCCTTTCTAGAGTCTTGCTGAGGCCAAATCTCTCAAATGAGAGATGTCTTGCCTATCCTTTTTCCTGGGAGGTTAACCTTCTTCCCCCTCCCTGGAGGGCCACTCTGCTTCCAGAATATCCCAACCACCAGGAAAATACTTCATCACTCTCGTGACTTTTCTTACCTTGGTCTGTGCCCAGAAGTTGCCTGGCCACTGCAGTATAGCAAGCCGTTCTTCCCCTGTGTAGCTGAGAGTTTGGGTTTATTTCTCACACCAGGTGTGTTGTGGCTTTTGAGAGCTGAGGCAGCTATGACAAGGCAGTGGGTTGCCTCATGAAAGAAAACCAAAGACCACCCCAGAGGGGAATGGGTTGCCATACGGGCCACAAGAATTGTTAGATGTAAATTTTTGGTGCCGAAAAAGAAGTAGTATTCAAATATAAATTTCTATCAGCAAGGAAACTTTATTTTCTGCAGAAAGGGTACAATCCCCAGCAGTTTGCCATGACAGTACAAAGAACAAGGAGAAACAGACATATTTATCCCTTATGGACTGGCCCCTACTGCTGTTCCCTGCTTCCACTGGCTGGAGCTGGGCCTCACAATCTCAACTATACTGATTGACTAATAACTCAAAACATTTCCTAAAAGGGTAAAGGCAAGAGGGAACAAAGGAAAAGAGGAAGTCACTTACGAAAGACTTAGAGAAGCAATAACATTACCAAATAAGGAAGGGGGGAATAGCTATGATCTGAGACTTGCCGGGGCTTGTCTAGGCACGTCAGGGAAAATATCTAGGTTAAAGTATAAGAACTAAGAACACTGGATACAGTTATTTCTTTCTTATGGCTAACAGCTACTCATGAGTATTAGCAAAGGGTCTAGAGTAAATTAACTTTTAAAGAACCTACTATTTATAATGAACTAAGAGGAAAGCTTTGAAGAAGAACTTTTGTTTTCATTTTCTACAAGGGTTTATATAGCAGGCAAGAAAGGTAACTATATGCAGGAACACAGAAATTAGGGAGGGGAAAGGAAGAGGAGTTTGTCAATAGCAAGCAGGTGGTTGCTTAGACCATCATGATGGATGAGGAGTCTGATGTCTCATTATCCAGATGTGGTGATATAGTAAGTTTCAGTTCCTTGATGCTCTCGGGGAGGCCGGAAGGTTGGCTTCTTGAGAAAGGAATTTAGACAAAATAAAGTAACTTTCTCAAGTTTCAAGATTGGGCAAGTCAATTTCTACATTTAACCAAATTAAACCATAAACATCAGTTTGAGACAATTGTTTCATATTTATATGATGAAATACTAAACAAAAGAAATAGGATAGAAAAATGTAAACTACATTATTTTAAAACTATTCTAAAATAAAAAAATGATTTTTAGGATATATAATTAGAAAGTCTATAAATAGTAAATAATCATTTAAATATAGCACAAGGAATACTTTTGGGACTAGGATGAACCTATAGAAGACTTTTAAAATGTACTTCTTCTAAGCTTAAAACCTAACAAGCATATATATGTATGTTCATTGTACTGTTATTCCTTAAACATCCAGATATTTTGCACTCTCCTTAGTTGTATACTATATTTCATTATAAAAACAAGTGCATGAAAATACACTCTTTTATCAGTCTGGCTAGTGGTCTGTTTTGTTGATCTTTTCAAAAAACAAGCTCTTGGATTTATTAATTTTTTGAAGGGTTTTTCTTGTCTCTATCTCCTTCAGTTCTGCTCTGATCTTAGTTATTTCTTGTCTGCTAGGTTTTCAGTTTTTTTGATCTTGCTCCTCTAGCTCTTTCAATTTTGACAATAGGGTGTCAATTTTGGATCTCTCCACTCTTCTCATAATGGTCACTTATTGCTATATATTTTCCTCTAGATACTGCTTTAAATGTGTCCCAGAGATTCTGGTATGTTGTGTCTTCATTCTCATTGGTTTCGAAGAACTTCTTTATTTCTGCCTTCATTTCATTCTTTATCCAGTCAACATACAAGAGCCCGTTGTTCAGTTTCTGTGAAGCTGTGCAGTTCTGAGTTAGTTTCTGATTCTGAGTTCTAACTTGATTGCACTATGATCTGAGAGACTGTTTGTTATTATGTCAGTTGTTTTGCATTTGCTGAGGAGTGCTTTACTTCCAATTATGTGGTCAATTTTATAGTAGGTGTGATGTGGTGCTGAGAAGAATGTATATTCTGTGGATTTGGGGTGGAGAGTTCTGTAAATATCAGGTTTGCTTCTTCCAGGTCTGAGTTCAAGCCCTGGATATCCTTGTTAATTTTCTGTCTGGTTGATCTGTCTAATATTGACAGTGGAGTGTTAAAGTCTCCCACTATTATTGTGTGGGAGTCTAAGACTCTTTGTAAGTCATTAAGAACTTGCCTTATATATCTGGGTGCTCCTGTATTGGGTTGATAAATATTTAGGATCGTGAGCTCTTCTTGTTGTATTGATCCTTTTACCATTATGTAATGTCCTTCTTTGTCTCTTTTGATCTTTTTTGCTTTAAAGTCTATTTTATCAGAGATGAGAATTGCAACTCCTGCTTTTTTTTGCTCTCCATTTGTTGGTAAATCTTCCTCCATCCCTTTATTTTGAGCCTTTGTGTATCCTTGTATGTGAGATGGGTTTCCTGGATACAGCACACTGATGGGTTTTGGCTTTTTATCCAATTTGCCAGTCTGTGTCTTTTGATTGATACATTTAGCCCATTTACATTTAGGGTTAATATTGTTATATGTGAATTTGATACTGCCATTTTGATGCTAACTGGCTGTTTCCCCCATTAGTTGATGCAGATTCTTCATTTTGTTGATGCTCTTTAGCATTTGGTATGTTTTTGGAATGGCTGGTGCTGGTTGTTCCTTTCTGTGTGTAGAGCCTCTTTCAGGAGCTCTTGTAAAGCAGGCCTGGTGCTGACAAAATCTCTGATTACCTGCTTGTTTTCGCAAAGGATTTTATTTTTCCTTCACTTATGAAGCTTAGTTTGTCTGGATATGAAATTCTAGGTTGAAAGTTCTTTTCTTTAGGGATGTTGAATATTGCCTCCCACTCTCTTCTTTTAGAATTTCTGCTGAGAGATCTGCTGTGAGTCTGATGGGCTTCCTTTCGTGGGTGACCCGACCTTTCTCTCTGGCTGCCCTTAGGATTTTCTCCTTCATTTCAACCCTGGTGAATCTGACCATTATGTGCCTTGGGGTTGCTCTTCTTGCGGAGTATCTTTGTGCTGTTCTCTGTATTTCCTGGACTTGAATGTTGGCCTGCCTTGCCAGCTTGGGGAAATTTTCCTGAATAATATACTGAAGAGTATTTTCCAGCTTGTATTCATTCTCTTCGTCACATTCTGGTACACCTATCAAATGTAGGTTAGGTCTCTTCACATAGTCCTACATTTCTTGGAGATTTTGTTCATTCCGTTTTGCACTTTTTCCCCTAATCTTGGTTTCTCGTTTTATTTCATTGAGTTGATCTTCAACTTCTGATATTCTTTCTTCTGCTTGGTCAGTTTGGCTGTTGAAACTTGTGCATGCTTCGCGAAGTTCTTGTGTTGTGTTTTTCAGTTCCTTCAATTCATTCATATTCCTCTCTAAGT
>CM052667.1:961766-1013837 GCA_028533165.1 Leontopithecus rosalia | reverse complement strand
AACCATTGTGGAAGACAGTGTGGTGATTCCTCAAGGACCTAGAAATAGAAATGCCATTTGACCCAGCAATCCCATTACTGGGTATATATCCAAAGGACTATAAATCGGTCTACTATAAGGACACATGCACACGAATGTTCATTGCAGCACTGTTTACAATAGCAAAGACCTGAAATCAACCCAAATGCCCATCGATGATAGACTGGACTGGGAAAATGTGGCACATATACACCATGGAATATTATGCAGCAATCAAAAATGATGGATTCGTGTCCTTTGTAGGGACATGGATGAATCTGGGGAACATCATTCTCAGCAAACTGACACAAGAACAGAAAATGTAATATTGCATATTCTCGCTTATAGGCGGGTGATGAACAATGAGAACACATGGACACAGGGAAGGGAGTACTATATACTGGGGTCTATTGGGGGGAATCGGGAGGGACAGCGGTGGGGGGGTATTTGGGGAGGGATAGCCTGGGGAGAAATACCAAATGTGGGTGAAGGGGAGGTAGGCAGCAAAACACAGTGCCATGTGTGTACCTATGCAACTGTCTTGCAAGTTCTGCACATGTACCCCAAAACCTAAAATGCAATACAAAAATCAAAAATAAATAAATTTTAAAAAAAAGAAAATACACTCAAAAATCCCTGTCTTTTAAAGTAAATAACTAATCAGTTGGCAAGAAGACTATGAAAGAGATGACATCACTTTTATCCTAGTACATCCTAGGTAAAAAACATTCAGGAAGTAATGTCATTGTCAGAAAGTATGCCCCGTTGTTTATAAATCATCATAGAAGCTATTTGAAAATTGTATTTTCAACATAGTTAATGATTACTTTGGCTCCACATGTTATAAGCCAGGATCATAGCCTATATAATCACATATAAACTCTAAAAAGATATACAAGTGGCATAATGAAATACATTTGAATACAATGTTTACAAACAAGTGGAGTCATTAAACGATTTTAGGGAAAAGAGTGCATCTAATTTAATCTAAATTCAGATGTTGAGTGTGGAGAATAGGGAGAACTAGAGAGAAAGAGACAAGTTTGGATACTATTTTGGCAGTCCCCGCAATAAAGAGTTGTAAGCCAGTTATTGGGCTAATAACTGTGAAAACACTGTTTGTATGTATATTAATATACTACAGTATAAAAGAAAACAATTTGCATTCAAATTTACAGGTCTGTATATATCCGACCGGGCACAGCTATGCTGGAAAAAAACAAAACAAAACATTATATACTTGAACCTCAGCATAGAATCACAACCTGTGATACAACCAAAAAACAGACTGATTTATTTAGCATCTGTAACGAATGATGGTATCATTTATAGTGTGCTATGCTTTTTAAAATTGCAAGCACCTTTCAGTAAAGATTCAAATCAAACAGCATGAAAATGTCTTTTAATGGAAATAATCATTGCGTTCTGGGAAATGTGTATATCAAAGCTCTACAAAATATGATTTCATAGGTTAAATAAAATCAGGATCTAGGATGAAAACATTATAAACAATATTTTATTATTTTGCTTTACATACAAGTATGTATGTGTGTATATAAATATACATATGCGTATACATATGTGTATATTAATGAACGATTCTTTGGAGCACTTAGCCCTTGTCAACTCAGTTCCAATAATCATCCTCATTACTTGTGGATCCCTATTGTTAAACACAAGTCTATCTAAGCTTTTCAACATGGTTGAGATGATGATACCATCATTGTGGGGAACCACCATCCTAGTTGCTGATGAATATAATATGGTGACTAGTGATACAGGCAGACTGAAAAGAAAAAGGCAAGAAAAGACCTATGGATAAGTGAAGCATTAGACATTTTTTTCTCAGGCATTTCTTTTTTGGGGTTGCTATGGAAATAAAACTAGAGAAGATACTTTAAGATTTGCAAAACGTGTGTAAGTTAGACTCTCTGAGACTAATTTGTACTGGACATTGCTTGAGACCTATGGTTTGCTGGCTGGAATGCAGGCAATGATATATCCTGATATTCTTTGAGCCAAATAATGTCTGTCTACTCCATATTACCCTGAGATCTTAAGGTGTTATCGTTCACAGCAGGATGAGTCTGCTATCCACACCTGGGTTTTCCACCCTCTGGAATCTGGTAAGACTGACCTAATGATTTTGAGGAAGTTGTATCTATTCCACTTAGCAATGTTAGAAACTAAAAAGAAAAATGTGATTTTACTTTATGTCCTTGAGAGTAAAAATTATTTAAAGAAATTGCAGGCATAAAAAATTAAGACTGAAACATGAAAAAATGGCAGTTATATTCCAGGAATGACAGAACGGCAAGCTGAAAATAATTAAAGTATCTTGACTTACGCCATACCAGTTTTAGACAGTCGACTTCTGGACTTTTAAACGAGAAATTTAAACCTTATTTGTTTCATTTATGTTATCTGGCCTTCGATTTCCCCCACTTGTAACAAACGTCACCCTAATTAATATGATTAATATGAAATTCTATAAGTGGACACAGGTTATAGTAAATGACTGTATTTTACATAATTATTCTGTATTCTACATATTAATCTACAGTTAAATAAAAATGGGTGAAATTGAATTAGTAGTTGCACATCAGCTATCAGGGATTTCAATATTCCAAGTGGAAATAATGATAACCCTTACTGCATTACAGAAAAAAGTATTTGATAAAAACTGTTATCAGCACTATCAAGGAAAGCAGACACACATACCTTATTGTAAAGGAAAGTGATGGGAACATATAGAATGTAGATGCATGTTAGCTTTTACCCCATTTTTACCCTGGTTTTGCAAAATCCTATAACTAGTCAGTTTGCAAACTGAGATAACATGTCTGTCCTCATGACCTCTATCTACAGGTCACCTTCCTACACTAAGAACTTTATGCTCAGTTCTACGATCTGAGTTTTGCTATTTTAAAACAGCCTATATCAACAATCAAAGCAATAATAGTCAGTGGCTTGTATTGACATCATTAATGTAATTGTGCTGCAGAATTTTTTTTAGCACTTTCATAAAAATTCTTCACCGGATCAGCAGCCAGCATAGTAGTAAAGATCAGATTAAGAGGTTTTTTTGCTTCAGATGGTCTCAAAACAGTCATCGGTCAGGTAGTGGTGATGGTGGGCATAATACTGAGCCCCGTAAGTAAAGGACCAGATTTTATCTACACCATTATTTGTTTATGGCTGCTTGCTTACAGAACTGAGAAACTTACACATTTGATGAAAAATTTATTGTCACAGAGACTGCAAATTTGACGTGAAATATCCTATAATTACTATATCCTGAAAAATATATACCAGTCCTCAAAAATGTATTAGCAGGACATAGGTTATAAAGGTTATGTAACCACCAAGACAGGCATACTTCACAGTCCCCACCTTAGATACAGCCATGAAGCTTACTGAGCAAGTATGTTAGGTAATGAATATGTTAATTAGCTTTAGCCATATCATAATGTATACATTTTCCAAAACATCATGTTATACACCAGAAATGTATGCACTTTTTATTTTTCATTTTTAAATTATTTTGAAAAAGAGAGACCCTCTTGAAAGACAGTCATGATTTGGGGAGGATATTGGTGAAAAGGTTTTCTTTTGGGAAGCGGAAGTAGACAGTCCAAATGGGCTAAACAAGGAGATTCATCTGTCATAATCAAAAAGGGTCTTTACTAATTCACTTCAATTGTATTTTGTAAGTGCTACAGACCATCAGCTGCTACATTTTCCAATTACCCTCTTTCGAACAGGTATTTCCAGATGCTGTTATTTCTTTTCTCATTGTTTGGAACAAATGACAAGACCATAGGACTTAAATTTTATAAGGAAGATGGTTAAATATTATCATGAGAAACCACCATAATAGAAATATATAACAAATGGTGATATTTTCATTAAAATATTAATCTATTTTCAAGGAGTAAATAAATCCTTAAATGCACACAACAGTCTCTCCAGCCTCTCTTGATTATGTTACTCAACTCTAACACATTTCTTCTTTGCTTGCCTCTTCATCTTTCCAGTCTTAAGATTCTCACTCTAGCTTCAGTGTGAAAATGAATCCATAGATCTATGACTAGCTCAAAAGGAACTGTCAATAGCACTTATTATATTAAAAGACACTAAAAAGTACAACAGAAAGTTTCATAAAAACTCAAATGCTCCAAACTTCCTAATGTATTCTATGTGTGTAAAGATCGTTCAAGATCATATTATTTAATTTCTATGTATTTGTGTAGTTTCAAATGTTCGTTTTGGAATTAATTTGCAGTTTTGTTCCACTGTGATCTGAGACAATTCTTAATGTAATTTTTATTGTTTAACATTTACTGAGACTTTTTTGTGGTCCATCATATTGTCTATCTTGGAGAAAGTTTCATGTGCTGTTCAATAGAAGGCATATTCTGTGATTGTTAGATGGAATGTTCTGTACATATCTGTTAAGTCCATTTGTTCCAAGGTATAGTTTAAGTCCATTGTTTCTTTGTTGATGTTCTGTCTTGATGACCTGTCTAGCGCTGTCTGTGGAGTATTGAAGTCCCCCACTATTATTGTGTTGCTGTCTGTCTCATGTCTTATGCCTATTAGTAATTGTTTTATAAACTCTGGAGCTTTGGTGTTTGGTGAGTGTATATTGGGAACTGTGATATTTTCCTGTGGGGCTAGTTGTTTTATCATTATATAATCTGCCTATTTGTCTTTTTTTATTGTTGTTGCTTTGAAGTCTGTTTTGTCTGATATAAGAATAGTTGCTTTTGGTTTCCATTTGCATAGAGTATCTTTTTTCATCCCTATATCTTCTGTTTATGTGAGTCCTTATGTGTTAGGTGAGTTTCTTGAAGAAGCAGATACTTGGTTGGTGGAGTTTTATCCATTCTGCAATTCTGTATCTTTTAAGTGGAGCATTTAGGCCATTTAAATTCAACATTAGAATTCAGATGTGAGTTACTGTTCTATTTTCATGCTAGTTGTTTGTAAAATACCTTAGTTTTTCATTGTGTTATTGTTTTATAGGCCTCCTGAGATTTATGCCTTAAGGAGATTCTATTTTGGTGTATTTTGTGGTTTTATTTCAAGTTTAGAACTCCTTGTAGTCTTTCTTGTAGTGCTGGCTTAGTATCCTTTCTGGCTTGTAAGATTTCTGCTGAAAAATTAGTTGTTAATCTGATAGGTTTCCCTTTATAGGTTACCGGATGTTTTTGTCTCACAGCTCTTAAGAGTCTTTCCTTCATCTTGACTTCAGATAATTTGATGACTATGTGCTTAGGTGATGATCTTTTTGTGATGAATTTCCCAGGTGCTCTTTGAACTTCTTGTATTTGGATTTCTGTATCTCTAGCAAGGCGAGGGAAATTTTCCTCAATTATTCCCTCAAATAAGTCTTCCCAACTTTTAGATGTATCTTCATCCTCAGGAACACCAATTATTCTTAGGGTTCGCTGTTTAACATAATCCAAAATTTCTTCGAGGTTTTGTTTATTTATTTTTATTTCTTTTCCTTTGTCTTTATTTATTTTTATTTCTTCTTCTTTGTCTTTGATTGAGCTACTTCAAAAGCCTTTTCTTCAAGCTCTGAAGTTCTTTGTTTTACTTGTTCTAGTCTATTGTTGAAAATTTTCAGTGCATTTAGTATTTCTCTAAGTGTGTCTTTAATTTCCAGAAGTTGTGACAGTTTTTCCTTTATGATATCTATTTCACTGGAGAATTTTCTATTCATATCCTGTTAAAGTTTTTTAAATTTCTTTTAAGTTGGCTTTTACCTTTCTCTGTATGCCAATGAGTAGCTTAATAATCAACCTTATTAATTCTTTATGTGGCAATTCAGACATTTCTTCATGGTTTGGATCCATTGCTGGGGAACCAATGTGACTTTGGGAGTGTTATAAGACCATGTTTTGTCATATTACCAGAATTACTTTTCTGGATTCTTCTTATTTGGGTAGCCTTTTTCCATAGAAAGATCTGGAACTCATTGTCTGCTCTTCAGACTGTTTTGCCCCACAAGGTAATTTCTTGATGTGGTGCTCTCCCCCTTCCCATAGGGATGGGCTTCCTGATAGCCAGCCTGCAGTGATTGTTACTGGGGGGGTCTACCACCCAGCAAGGCTACCAAGTTCTGGGCTGGTGCTGGGGAATTTCCACAAAGATTCCTGTGATGTGTCTTCAGGTCTCCCAGCCCTGGAAACCAGCACCTTGCTCTGGTGGAGGTGGCAGAAGAAAGAAATAGATTTGAGACTCTATGGTTATAAATGTTTGATGTGCTGGCTTTCTCGAGTGCTGGTTATGCTTGAAGTGAAGTTGTGACACGGATAGACTCAGGATCTCTGCTTAGCCAGGATGTTGCTGGCAGTGCTATTAGCTGTGTTTTCTTCTTAGGAGCAGGGTTACTCTGTCATGAGTTGCTATAATGGTCTCAGTTGGTTGGCTTCAAGTCAGAAGGTGGCACTTTCCAGAGTGTACAAGCTGCAATAGTAGTAGGGGAACATAAGCTTGCCCTATGTTGGCCAGGGTAGGTATTCTGGTTTCTCAGGCAATGCGTGGAGCCAAAAAGCTTCCAATAGGGGCTGGCCATGGTCACTGTGGTGGATGGGAGGGATGGTTGTCAGGCCAATGGGATTATGTTGCAGTGGCAATTATGGCTACTTCTGCTGTGCCATACAGTTCACCAGGGAAGTAGGGGATATCCCAAAGTGATAGGCCTTACTTGGCTCCCAAAACCACGTGTTCCGCATAAGCTAATGAAATAAAATACAAAGAAAGGAAATAACTCTTTTATTCATCTAGAAAATTCTTATGATGGTTTTAAAATTTCTTCTGTATCCCAAGTAAAATTATTTTTAAAAGTTCAAGTAAGTGTTTGCACAACTCAAGACCTTTAAAAAATGAAGATAATGTAGACTGGGACAAGAACAATATAGCCATAATATAGTTTGTTCTTATTTTATGTCTATATGCATATGCTGATTGTATGTATGTGTATATATACAATCGTATACACACACACACACACACACACACACTAAGTTCATAAAATAAATTCTTCTGTGGGAAATTTTAAGTAGCAAAAATGAATCAGAACATGTGTATTTTGATACCCCACATGGTATAACTGAGAAAGGCTCAAATTCTGTGGTGTAGAACTATACTTTATGAAACCTTAAATTTTAATTCAGACTTGCTTAATGTTAAAACTGAAACCATGAGTCATACAATTTTAAGTAACAGTTTCCTTGAGAGAATGAGAATCTTAATATTTTAAACACAAGAAATTTGACACTTAAAGATAAAAGATGGAGAATAAGTCATCTTAACTTCAAGTATAAACAGCCAAAAAGGGTTGAAAATATTTGCTTACATTGTTATTAACTATAGGTCCAATGTCATACAACCTATCTCTAGAGCTTATTTATTTTGCTTGACTTCAACTTTATGTCTATTGATTAGCAACTCCTGCCTTCCTCTCCTTTCAGTCCATGGCAAACACCATTCCACTATTTGACACTATGAATTGACTATTTCACATACTTCGTGTAAATAAAATCACGTAGTATTTGTCTTCCTGTGACTGACTGGACTTAGTTCACCTAGCTCCCCCTCCTCAAGGCTCATCTGTACTGCAGCTTAGTGTAGATTTGCCTTCTTTTTTAAGCCTGATATCAGCTCACACATGTTCTGATAGCTTTGAATTCTGATAGAACTCAAAAAAAAAGAGAAAGAAGTGTTAGTGAAAATGTGAGGAAATTGGAACCCTTTGCACACTGTGAGAATGCTAAGTAGTACAGAAACTATGGAAAACAGTATAGAAGCTCTTCAGAATAATTAAACTAACTCTTTTACAATACAGCAATCCCACTTTGGGGTACTTATCTTAAAGAATCGAAATCAGGATGTTGGAAAGATGTCACCAATCCTATGTTCATTGAAGCACTGGGCATAGTAGCCAAGATGTGGAAACAAATGTCAATCAGCTGATAGTTGGATACAGAAAATGTCGTATACATATACAAGGGATTTGCCATTGTCTTAAGAAAAAACAGGCTCCATGAATTAAAATAGAGACTTTTTAATGGAAAATGGTATAATTGTGTAATCTGTGATAAAAGTTTACATGTAATGAGAGTTAATATTTCTCTTTAGTGCTTTTACTTTTCACAAACTTAAAAATAATTAGTATTTATTTTTAGTTATCTATGAAACTGACCTTATAAACATTTTTTATTGAATAATGATGAAATTTATTCAGTTTTGTCTTTAGAGATACTGTGTTCACAGAATATAAATAGAACAGGTTACAATTTCTCTCTCCAATTAAATCAAAGTAGAAAGCCAGACTAAATAATTTGTGCATTGTTTACCTGGTAGTATACAAAATTCCATGGATTTTCAGCTGCTGAAATGTTTACAGCATGGCCTCTTTGAAAAGAACAGATATATTATTAAGGCAAAAAAGTAAGACCATTTTAAATTATTTTTTAAAACTCATCTTGCTATCCATATATACTAATATAGGCACAGGGTAACTTCTCTTTTTTTTGTGTTGCCTGAATTCAGTTTCAAAATCTGATTTCCATACAGGTTAGCCTTTTTGACCTTTCTCAAGCTGTCTAACCAAAAGGTTGTCTGCCTCATTATCATTAATAAAAAGAACGTGCTTTTAAAGTTTAACTAAATTATCTTAAGGGCAAAAACTGAATATAACTGTGATCTGTGGTTTTCAAACTAGTTGGATTTCTAAGAGTTAGAATGATTGTTGAGCAAATATGAAGATTATTTATATGATTTCCCTTTTTGTTAATCTTTGTTAGTTTTATTTACTGAATCACACAAAAAAATTTTAGTAGTCATTTTCAAACCTGAGCCCATAACATTAACCAAATTAATTAATCAAACAAAACATAATTTAATAATGAACATGACTGAATTTACATGTATAGTTATTGTTATATATTATTATATATATAACAATATATAGCATGTTATTAATATTGTATATATATGTAATACATATAATAATTTTAATAAACATACTTTGAATTGATCAATAGAGGCCACTGAGTTGAGTCATTAAAATCTGATTTAGAGAAAAACTTTAAAATTCTAATTCAGGACTTTCCATATACAGAGTAATTTTGTAAAATGTGTGAGTTGTGAACTATTTCTTCAACACAAAGAGATTTAGTCCTATACCACTCACCTATTTGTAAGCATGTATATCAATGTCTATTTATTTTTTACTGCTTAACAGGTATATCATTTTCGTGGCTGTACTAGTGTTTGTAATACATTTCTTCAATTTATCATACTTCATATTATACCTCCATATTGGGTAAATGACCTTTACATCTGGATATGGCAGTTTCTGTGAGGTTGTTAAGGTGAAAGTTGGAGTCAATGTAGTTGGAAATTGAAAGATGAAGTTAGGCCGAGTTTGTAATTTGTTATGGCTATAATTATCTCCAGTGAAGCCCATGATTCCATCTCTGCTAATAGTTATCTCCTCTTGCCTTGAGTTCAGAGTCGGGGGTGCTGAAGATTTCTTCTGTTTACCTACTCCTCCTTAACTTTCACTATTTATTGTTTACTTATAATACAGATAGGGTCTGTCTTCAAGCTTTTGCTCCTTCTCCAGCAGTAAGTGTTGTTACTCAGTTTAAAACCTTATTTCAGGAACAGGGGTATTCTCTGTCACCACAGGACAACTACAATTTTAGATGAATTCCAGTCTTCATGGCCTTGAAACTGATGTTCTTTTCATATTTCCCTTCCTGCATCCCATGCCAGTCTAACTTCTTATTCGATCATTTAATTTTTTGATCTCGAGCCTGAGTTTTCTGCTCCTCTGCAGAGATAGACAATTTCTACTTGGTTAATATCTTTAATCTATCTGTGCCCTCTGTTTTTTTCTAAGATAACTTAAGACTTTACCAAGCAGTTTTAAAAAGTATTAACCAATCTCCTATCCAGAAACTATGGTGTTATTCTTAAATTTTACTTTGAAATAGATGTTTTTGATTCTATAATCTAAGTCTCTCCCCCTGCCACCCACAGTCAAGACTTGCTATCTAGCAATTTTAATACCGAATCAACTTCACAAATACTCATTCTGTTTTCATTCTTAAATCCCTGCAGTACAGTGACTATATGAACTAAGCAAAGTTTAATGAGCATAATAAAATCTTTCAGTGATTCTGTGGTGCTCTCAGGGTTAAGCCCAGACTGCTTAACATTGTTGGGAAATCCCTCCTTCATTTCCTCCCTGAGTATCTTCAAAGCCTTATTCTTAGTAACTGTGCTCTTTGAATTTCAACCTTTAGCCATGTGCAGATCTCCTTATGGATCTGTAAAGAAGTCAGGCCCTCACTCTCTTCATGCCTTTATACATTTCATTATTACTTCGTGGGACACTCACTTCATACTCTAAGTCTCCTAAGCTACACTAATTTCTACTCTTTAGGGGTAGTATGGAGTTATTTGAGAATGGAAACTATTAGAACAGTCAGATTCAGTTGCAATTTCTAGGTGTGCCTTATGCTGGATATAGCACCAGTCTATGTTTTATTGCAAAGATTAAAATAGATTTTATTTGATAATGTGGCATAGTATCTACCACAAACCAATCCCTCAATAAGCTGTTTTCTAGTAGTAGTAAAACTATTCATACTAATTGTTTTTATGAAATGTGCTGATATTTATTGAAGTACAATAATGTATTACATGTTGACTCATTTTGTTTGAGTTTCTAGAGAACTTGAGGGAAATTATGCAGTTCAGTTTAACTTGTTTTTAAAATAATTTAAATATTCACCAAGATCCCTGTCCATACACTCTCATATAGTTTAAAACATGAGAAAGTAAAAAGAAAAAACTCCATTAGCTATTATAAATCAATTTTTTATCACTTCTCTCAGTGCAAGATTGATATGCTATTTTGTGAAGTTGTATTGATCTCTACTGAGGAATGAACTGTTTGTGACTTTTAAACTAATTGTCTTCAGCATCAGTAAAGCACACAGCAACACTATTTGTTAAATGAAAAACAGGAGAAAAATTTTGCTTCTAAATCCATTAATGTTATTTCTGTTAGGCTATCCTTTCTGCAAAGCAGAATTTTTATACAGTAGCTTTCTCCTTCATTAGTTTTCCCAGGTGAACTGTTCTAATTATGAAAAGGCAGAAATATGTTTGTGTGAACCATAATGACAGCTTATTTCACAGAGAAGAAATAATGATGAGTCCACACAGTCCAGTGCAGCTGGTCTAAATTGCTACCCGTAAGCTGTCATTATTATTATTATTTTTTTTTTTGAGACAGAGTTTCGCTCTTGTTACCCAGGCTGGAGTGCAATGGCCCGATCTTGGCTCACCGCAACCTCCGCCTCCTGGGTTCAGGCAATTCTCCTGCCTCAGCCTCCTGAGTAGCTGGGATTACAGGCATGCGCCACCGGGCCCAGCTAATTTTTTGTATCTTTAGTAGAGACGGGGTTTCACTATGTTGACCAGGATGGTCTCAATCTGTTGACCTCGTGATCCACCCGCCTCAGCCTCCCAAAGTGCTGGGATTACAGGCTTGAGCCACCGCGCCCGGCCAGCTGTCATTATTAAGTGATTAACAAATGGCTCAGTTTGCCCACCACTACCTATCGAGAGAGTTTGCTCAAGCCACATTCCTTTAGACAAAAGTTAAAGAAGTTTTTTAAATGAACTCACATCAGTTTTACCACAATAAAAGTTAGGAATATGGAGGAGAGGGATTTTGCAGTAATGTTTGTTCAATTGTTATTCGTTATGCAAATATATATGGGTATTATACAAGGAAATTCAAAATCTCCAATACTGATAATAGTTAACATGTACTTCTGTGTATACACTCACAGACACACACATATACACACCGAGAGAAAAAGAAAGCTAAAATAAAACACCAATTTACTGATAAAAAATTATATTCTGAATTTATTTGTTTTCATTAATTTATTGAAAAAGGCTAAAGTCAAGTAATTAAATTATTACATTTTACAGTGGCTGAAAGGGATTGAGACCAAGGAAATCTAAAATACCTAATATTAAAATACTGAGTTTATTAAACAAGTTTAATATTTATGTTTGTTTTAACCAGTCATTTCTCACAAGAGGCATCAATGCCCCCAAAGACATTTAAAAATTTCTGACATAAATTTGCTTGCAAAATGATTGTGATAAATACTGGCATTTAGGGAACAGAAGACCCAGATGCTAGACATCCTCCAATGCACAGAACAATTACACAACAAAGAATGGATCTGCATGATTTAGCAATGCTTTCATCTTCCAAGACAGATCACATTCTAGGTCACAAAACAAATCTTATCAAATTTAAAAGAATGGAAATTACTCAAACTCTGTTATCTGATGAAAATAAAACTAACCATAAAATGAAGGATAAAAAGCAATCAATGCTGTACTAAAAAATCCATGGATTAAAGCAGAAGTCTTAAGGGAAAATAGAAAATATTTTAATCTAAATGAAAGTGAAAATCAAACATATCAAATTATGAGAAATACACTTAAAGCAAGATTAGAGGGAAATTTACAGCATTATTTCATCATATTATAAAAGATTGACATTCTCAAGTTTGTAATACAAGCTTCCACCTCCTGAAAGGAGAAAACAAAAACAAAACTAACAGGAGACCAAATTCAAAGTAAACAGAGGAAAGAAAAAGATACAATTATGAATTAGTGACATTGAGAATAAACAAAACTACAGAAAATTTGTGAAACTAGAAGCTGCAAATTTGTGAAACTAGAAGCTAGTTATTTTACCTAAAAAAGAACAAACAAAATTGATAACACTTTCAGTTAGTTTGAACAATAAATAAAAGAGAAGGCACAAATTACTGTTATTAGCAGAAAAGAGAGATTATCACAACTGACCTTAGATAATATGAGGATAATGAGGGAATATTGCAACAAAACTCTATGGACAAAATTTAACAACTTATATGAAATGAATCAATTTCTTGAAAGACACAAACTACCAAAACTCCCCGTGAATGAATAAATCATATAACGAGTATTAAATTAGTAGCTGAGATCTTTTTAAAAAAGAAAATATCAGACCTAAATGGCCTTAATTGTGAATTATGCCAAGGAGTTAAAGAAGAATTAATGCCAGTTCTTAACAATGTCTTCCAGAAAATTTAAAAGAAAGCAACACTTTTCATCTCTATGAGAACCAGCAAGTCCGGATGCACAAGGCAGAGATTTAAAAAAGACTAGTACTTAGGCCGAGCACGGTGTAAGTAGGCCGATCACGCCTGTAATCCCAGCACTTTGGGAGGCCGAGGCGGGTGGATCACGAGGTCAAGAGATCGAGACCATCCTGGTCAGCAAGGTGAAACCCCATCTATACTAAAAATACAACAATTAGCTGGGCACGGTGGCGCGTGCCTATAATCCCAGCTACTCAGGAGGCTGAGGCAGGAGAATTGCCTGAACCCAGGAGGCGGAGGTTGCGGTGAGCCGAGATCGCGCCATTGCACTCCAGTCTGAGTAACGAGAGCGAAACTCTGTCTCAAAAAAAAAAGACCAGTACCACTCACATAGATGTAAGCATCATTAAGAAAACACTAGTCAATTGAAATAGCATTTAACAACCATAACACTTTACCATAAAGAGATGTTACAATAGAGATACAAAGCCAGTTCAACATTTGAAAATCAATTAATGCAATCCACCATATTTGCAGAGTAAAGAAGAAAAAATACAATTATAACAATAAGTAAAGGAAAAGTTATAAAATTTAACATCCATTCATGGTTTTAAAAATTACCAGCAAATTCCGAATAAAAGGAAACTTCTTTAACTTGAGAAATGAAAACAAAAACCTATAGCTGATATTATACTTAATTTTGAAAGACAATTATCTTTCTTATAAAGTCGTGTCTAGACAAAGATAGTGTCTATAAACATTCCTATTCAGAACTGAAAAATTCTGCACCTAAATATATTTATTTCAATATATATGCTTCCTTTTATTCAAAATGTGCTGGCGATTTTAAAAATAATAAATGGTTGTTGGATTTTGTAACTTTTTATATACTTACTGTTATATAATAAATATATAGACAGAGGTGGGCCCACATATTATTTCAAAGAATTCCAGAAATAATATATGGGCCAACCTCTGTCTACGCTGTTATAATCTCAGTTTTAGATATGTTTTATTATAAAGATGTGAAAATGCCACATGTGCCCCTTTAGCCATTACAGCTAAAGGGTTTAAGTCATAGGTCTGGACTTTGACAATCAGACTAAAATCTTATTTTGGCGTTAGTCAGCACCTCATTTTTGACAACTCCAGGAGACATGATTCATATGGATTTCCTGTCCTGGAGCTTTTGATGAAAATAATACATGCAGTGGAGCTCTTACTACTTCCATGCTAGCAGGAAATAGCACAGGATGGGTTCCAGGCCCCAACGTGGAGTTTATCAAACCACAGCACTCGGAGCTCAGTGAGGTGTGGTTTCCTCATTAGACCAGTTCTGCAGATTTGTTAGTGTTGTTCCTATTGATGCTATTGTTGTATTGGACTTTGTTCCTGACTGGAGTGTATAGCACCTGGTTCTCCACACTCCTGACTCTTTCGAGGTGTCCTAGATTCTTCTATTCTGTTCCAGTAATGACCCTGAGCAATACATTCCATTTATTTTTAGTAGCCACCTGAAGTATTTGAGGATGGCTTTAAGACTTTACAAAAGTATCTATTGCATAAAAAAATATTGGGATGAGGACATGTTGATCAATGACAGACTGAATATATTCCAGTGGTCCCAAAAAGTTAAGGGTAAAACAGCCCCAGTCAGATTCTTAGGAGATATTTTAGAAGGCATTGTTTTATAGGGAATGACAGTTTCTTGCCTGTTACTACCCCTGAAAACCTTCCAGTGAGACAAGTCAAGGATATGAAAAACAGTGATATTGATGATTTTGACCCTGTATATGCCTAAAGTGTGCATTTGTGTCTTAGCACTTTGGGAGGCCGAGGCGGGTGGATCACGAGGTCAAGAGATCGAGACCATCCTGGTCAACATGGTGAAACCCCGTCTCTACTCAAAATACAAAAATCAGCTGGGCATGGTGGCGCCTGCCTGTAATCCTAGCTACTCGGGAGGCTGAGGCAGGAGAATTGCCTGAAACCAGGAGGCAGAGGTTGTGGTGAGCCGAGATTGCGCCATTGCACTCCAGCCTGGGTAAGAAGAGCGAAACTCTGTCTCAAAAAAAAAAAGTTTAAAATGTAAAAAAATAGAAAAATGCTTATAGAATGATCATATAAAGGAATAACATTTTTATACAGCTTTACAATGTATTTGTGTTTTAAGCTAAGTGTTATTAAAGAATAAAAAGATTATTTAAAAAATGACGAAGTATACAGTCAGCTGATATTATTATTGAAGAAAGAAAAATTGAATAAATTTAGTGCAGCATGCATATACATTGTTTATAAAGCCTACCTATAGTAGTATGCAGCAATATCCTAGCCCTTCATATTCACTCAAACCTCAACTCACTCACTGACTTATCAGAGCAACTTCTAATCCTGCAAGCTTAATTCATAGTAAGTGCCCTATATACAAGCGGACCAATTTTTACCTTTCTGTTTTATTTTACTGTGCCTGTTGTATCTTTAGACATGCTTAGATATACTAATGCTTTCCACTGTGTTACAGTTGCCTGCAGTGCTCAGTACAGTAACACACCATACAGGCATGTGACCTGGAAGCGATAGGCTGTAACACAGCCTAGGTATTTAGCAGCAGCAGCCTAGGTGTTTTATCTTCTGCAGGACAATATCTGTAATTGGAATCATAGTCCATGAACCTACTATTTTATATAAACCTCATTATTCACATATGTAAAAAGAAAGAGTAGTTCATAAGATTGTTAAAAGAGATATAATCCTTTGTATATTGTAGTAATGTGTTATACAAAAGAAAAATGAAGTTATTTTTATGTGAAAGTTCTATTATAAGAATTCCCAAGTTTAGAGCAACATTATGTTTCTCACACTGGAAAAGTCATGATGAAAAAGAAAATTAATTAAACTTTTTCATCAAATAGTGATTGTACTTGCTCCATCGTCCATTAAAATTAAGGGAAATTAAATTTTCCATGTTGGTAGAGTAACAAATATATTGATTAGAAAGGAGATAAATATCTGTATTAAAAGTTAAAAATTCAGGGATAAATATATCTTCTGATATGTCAATATTTTAAAAACCTAGCTCACTGTTTTAGATACATGGGAGATATAAAACACATTGAATCTATTGCAACCAAAATCTACAAAATATGGTAAAGTAAATATGAGTGTATTTGCAAATGATGTATCTTTTATCCGAGATTAAACAAGTATGCCCATGTGCTCAGGAAAAAATATAGTTAAAGTTTTCATCATGATTACAAAAACAATTTCAATCAACAAATGCTGCTTATTGTCTTGAGTTTTCCCTAGGCAAATTAAATTCAATCATTTTAATAAAATATTTGGAAATTTTCATTGTTAGGCATTTTGTTGTACCCTAATTAAAACCTTAGGAGAAAACAAAATAAAAGATGTGACATCATTTATCATTTTTACATTGACAAATCTTCAACAGAAAGTATCATAGTTCTAATTTTGTGGAATATTCACATTCTTAAACCAGAAGTTCCAAATACAGTCTTCTACCTTGCATTGCTTTACACTGAATATATATTTTAAAGCATGATTTTCCTTTTAAAAATAGTCAAATGTGTTTATTTTAGCATATAAGAAATTATAAAACAGCATTCAGGAGGGGGCCCTGAAATTGTGAAACATAGAAGATTTTTTTTTCTTTGATAGCCCTACTGTGGAATAAAAATTATAGATATATATAGATAGATAGATAGATATAGATATATCTGTATTATGTATATAATATATATTACATATAAATATGTTATATATATTATAATATATATTATATAAATATATATAATATATATGTAATGTGTATTATGTATATATCTGTATTATATATAATTTATATTTAATTATAATTTCTATTAAAAATATAATTTGTATTTTTTATTTAATTATAGTTTTTAATAATATATTATAATTTACATATAATTTTTATTTATATATAATTTAATATATATGGAAAATCTGCATCTATACCTAGTGCAATAATTTTAGAATATTTTCTATATATTATTTTCTTCCTCCTAGTTTAATTCTTATTATATACATTGTCTATTTTTATGTCCTGTGATTAAGAAAAAGTATTAACCAAATCCTGGGTAAGCAGTGATAACTCCAATTTGAGAACTTCTAATTTTTTAATATTTATATCTTTTTTTAATATTGATCAAGTCAACTAAAATTTTAATAATATAAGGATGATGGACAGGCTACATAAATCATTTGCAGTAATAATAAACATTTTGACATAAAGCTTTAAGCTTCAAAACTGACAGTAAGCATTCAGTTTCAAATCATATGCAGTAATAAATATGTTGTATCTTATTATTTAGAAACTCAGTTTTGAGTAAAGAGACAATTAACTATCAATTTGTAACATGGTAAATGGTACAGATTGAGCAAACCTTGTCTAAAAATTCTTGATACCAGATATGTTTTAGATTTTAGATTATTTCATATTTTGGAATATTTGCATACTCACGATGAGATACTTTAGGGATTGGGACATAAGTGTAAAAACAAAACCATTTATGTTTTATAGACAACTCATATACATAGCTTACAGATGATTTTATACAATATTTTTAATTAATTTGTGCACCAACCAGGTTATATACATTAAACCACCAGAAAGCACAGTCACTGTCGATCTTTCAGCCACCCATGTGAACAGTCTGCTTGTTTGACACCAGCATTCCTGTCTCTAAAGGTATACACTACTATGCGCTACTGATAAGCGATCATTTCCTTTGGCTTATTCATACATAAGTATGTAGCAGAAAAATGTTGACATACAATTAATACAGTGAAAGCTCATTTGTTCTGAGTAACAAAACAGCATAGTAACATCGCCAGAATACTTAACATCAGTTGTTAGACAGCAGCAACAACAAACAACGCCAGGCTTCCGGTCTTCACCATGGTGCTGTATTTTGATTAGAAGTTTATGTGCAACTTATTTTATTTTTGGGGGTGCTGAATACAAACATCAAACCAGTTGAGGGACCAGTAAGTGGGTTTTCTAAAACTGAGGAGAGTTTCTCATGGATGGCTTTCTACATGTTTCCCCCAGAGTCATCTGCTCATTAACCACATTTTTTTCTCCTTTAATAAGCCCATCACACCTTTTTACCACATTATCTATGGATTCTTTTTGTGCAGTGTTAATAACATCGTCTTTGTCGTCACTATTATGAACATCTCGATTCATTGCCGTTTTAGCTATTTCACCATCATTCGAAGAATGAACAACTGGAGCCGCCTTATTGTTGTTAAAAACGTCTTCAATATTCACTTTTTACTTGACAGCTTACTCACAGACTCTGAAGATAAATGTTTAAATATGTAAGGAGGTCAGATACAATTTTGTTCACAGTTGACATACAGAATTATTCAATGTCGCAGTCTTGTTCATCATCAACACTGAACATACTTACCAGCCAGAGACTGTGCCAGGCAAGTACAGCTGTGCCTTTAGTCACTGTGCTCCAAGGGTGGCGACACCATGTATGGTTTCCTTCACGCTAAACTCCGTTTGAAAACCTCCCACTTCCACTGTTCTGTTCACTGCTGCTAGCACGCTGTTTAGAAAAGCACACTTTCATATTTACACTTTACTCATTTTTTTCACATGGCTGAATAAAGGAAGACTCATGTCTGGGAGAAAGTACATAACATAAAGATTATTTTGATGAGAATTTCAACTGGAGATTATGAGCAGATCAGTTGTCAAGAAATAACAAAATCTTGAAGTATTCTAGCTCAGCTTCCTTTCAGTGAGTGTAAACTCCTGCTATAAAATGTGAAACCAATCAGGAAAGATATTCCTGCTGGTCCATGGCCTTTGGTTAGCATAATAGACTGTAAAATTCATTTCTTGAAAACAGCGATGACAAAAGCTTTGCCTTTCCCAGCAAGTTTACACTTACGCATGCCTGCTGCCTTAGCACACTGCAGCACAGTTATTCTGTCCTTGACATCCTTAATTCCTGTGGGATCTGTCTTACCCACTATACTCACTGTCTTTCTGGGGCAATAACACCAAAACAGTGATGCTTCGTCACCCTTGTAGATTTGTTCTATTAGCTGTTAACTTAGCAAAATTGTCAATGAATTTGCTGCTTTGCAGTTAGCAGATGCTTTATCCCACAAATATTTTAAAATTTAATCCCACATATTTTCTAATATTCTTGTGGCAGTACACTGTTGAACACTCAGTTCCCTTCCATTTTCGTAATGAATCTTCACTTGCTTCATGATTCCACCACACCTTTAAATGGCACATGTTCACTGTAATGCTGATGTATCCACTTTTTCAATACACAATCACAATCTTCAATTTCAGCTTTACACTATGCTTTTTTATTTTTCAGTAACTTCTAATCAACTATTAGCATAGAATTCCAACAGTTCATCATTCTGTTTCTTCGGATAATATATAGAGGTCATTTCAAAATCGTACACCATAGTCTTCTGTAAGATGTTTCACATGTATACTGCTGTCCGGTTTCTCCAATAGCTTTACTTTCTGTGACACAGATAAACAAATGCTTCCTGTTTTTCTGATCACTGCTGCTCATAGACTTATCTTCAGGCCTTTTTGATATTTCCCTCCCTCCCTCCCTCCCTCCCTCCCTCCCTTCCTCCTCCCTTTCTTTTTTGAGACAGAGTTTCACTCTGTCACTCAGGCTGGAGTGCCGTGGTGCAATCTTGGCTCACTGCAACCTCTTTTCCCAGTTGAAGCAATTCTCATGCCTGAACCTCCCAAGTAGCTGGGACAACAGGCCCACACCACCATGCCTGGCTACATTTTGTATTATTAGTAGAGATGGGGTTTCACATGCTGGCCATACTGGTCTCAAACTCCTGATCTCAAGTGATCCACCCACCTCGGCCTTCCAAAGTGCTGGAATTACAGGTGTGAATAATTCCTTGATTATCATTCAAGTTTATTATTGCTTCAACCCACAGAATAGAGTGGAAGAAATGCTATGGGACCTCGGAAGCCATTTGGATAGCACACCTGGTGATTCCTATAATATTATTGAGTTGTGTTTTTTTTAAATACTTATTTGGAATAAGTTTGTTCATTTTGAGTCTTGATTTTAGGTTTTTTAGGTTCCAGTGCTTAGTCTAGGGCTAATTGTTACTGAAACAGGATTTTCTTGAATACTGTACCCAACACTCTGTGAATTGAGTTTTTCTAGTATAGGTGAAGAGAACAGGCACTGCTGCTGGCCCTGTGTAAACACTGGGCACCATTCTCTAAAATTATTTAATCCTTTCATGTCATTCTTTTGCCGGCTTTTAATTTCATGCATGTGCTCTTCTGTTGTATTCCATGCCTCATATTTGAGGGTAACTTCTTCAGATCTCTGGAGTTCTATGAACAGCTCTATTCTTTCCAGTATTGTGTCCTGCTAACTCTTTCCCATGGTCTCCCTAAACTCAGCTTCATCTCCTCAGTTCAGACAAACAAACTTTGGGCTCCATTTGAGTTTCACCACCCCAAAGTCTTGGAAATTCTATCAGTACAATAATCAGGGTAAAGGCAGGTATATCTTATAAGTATTCATTCTCCTCGAGCTCACATTCCTTTGTTGACTGACTCTCACCATATACTGTTTTATATATTTTACTTCTTTTTTCTTGTTTATTCCAGGCAGGAGACTAATTCTCATGCAGGTTAGTTCACTTTTGCTAAAAGTAGAAAGAAGTCTCTGAAGTATTTGTTGAATCTTGGCTTCACCTGTCTCTTGATACATATTAACAAAAAGAAGCAAAAGTATGAAAAAGCAATTTTACTAATAATATTTTGGATTAATTGGACCACATTAGACTAAAGATATTAAATAGTTAATAATCCTTAAATATTGTTTTCATTGTTTGTGTATGTGTGTATATACATAGATATAGTACTATATCAAATTTCATGAATCATAGTTCATGGTAATATAATGGCCAAATAAACAGGTGTTTATCAACCTCCAGCCAAGATGCTGGCTGGTAAGCCAGTATGTCCCATTTTACTTAAAGGTTATTAAGAAACTTGCTGAAAATAGGAACTCTGAAATTCAAAACCAGAACTTACAATTTAATTGTTACAAGGTCTCAAAATTTTACATTCATACCCAGGGAATTCTGAAGGAAGTATTCAGTGGATCAGATTTTGAGAAACTTTCTAATCATTGTGAGTTACACAATAGAAGGAGACTTAAGAAAATATGTACCATCCCTCCAAACTAAACTATAATGTTGATGGAAAAATTATATTGTTATTCCAAAGAGTTAGAGATCAACATATCATGGAGTAAATAAGTCCCTACTGTATTTGTAAACATTAGTAAATAACCTTTGATGTGACTATCAGATTGTTACCTCTGTTTCAGTGTAACCCTTCTTAACAGCCCTTCAAAGCTTCCTATTGCTAATATCTATTATTTCCTCCTTAATCCACTAAGAATAGAGGAAGATCTGGAAGGAATGGAAAGCTTGATGCTAAAAAAGAGTAGAAAAAATACTTATAAAATAAATCTTATTATATTATAAATGTGTCCTTGTTTAAAACAAAACTGTGGCCATCTCACTATAAACATGTAATTTTAGAATTCCTATCTTTTTTCAATGCTACCTATAATACAGGACAAAATAACTTAGCTATAATAAGCATATTTATATAGAGCAGTTACAGAGAAACCGTAGGTCATATGAAAGTGAGTACAAGCCATTGCAACCATATTTTGTGTGTGCCCCTCAAGGCATTCAGCTACCAATAAAGAGTTCTTTGCTCTGGAATTTTTCTATATATTTATTCATAAAATAATGCCAAAAAATTATTCTGATTTGATTTTATTGTCCTTGTGAATGTCGCAGCTTAATATTTCACAAGTCCTACAGGATATTTTCTAAACTGCATAGATAAGTAGACTATGATATTACAAATTATAATAAAATGATACATTGAAACATTTTAACAGAAATAAGAAATTATACAACAAAGAATATTACTTTTCATTTTTGTCAGGTTGAGTAACAGAATATCACGTATGTTTGATCTTAACATTAATAATTACATTTTAAAGAAGTTCTTAAAGAAAAAACTAATTATTTAAGTTACTCTTTACTTACTAGATTTTATGTACCTTCTGCATGAATTTATAATTGCATAACTAATAATATAGAGCCTCTGCCTTAAGTTTTTACAGTCGAGTCAGAAAGATAGATTTAGTGGCAGATGATGATAAAAAATGTTGGTTAAATATTGCCCACGGAGCCAGCTGGTGGGACAGGACTCACCAGTGATCATTCTCCTTGCAGAAACATCAGTCTGAACAACTATCTATACATAAAAATACCTTCATAAGAGCTAAGGAGACCAGATGAATGGTCACAATACCTGTTTATAATGTAATCATAAGAAAAGGGTAGAAAAAGTACTTTTACATTTTCTGTGTCTCCCTTCCTTCAACCTTGGGTAGCATAACAAGAATAGTGATATTTCCCAAATTGGGAAAAGAAAGGGAAGTGAGCATAGGACTTTTCCTTGGAAACAAATGCTGGACCTACCCCAATAAAACACAGCAAACCAGATACTCACAGCTTCTGACTCATGCTGGAAACCATGGCTTCCAGATATGCCCTGAACCCAGGTAGAAATACATAGTTCCTGTGAAGTAGACTCAATCTTCAGTCTACATCACCCTCAGCTAATTACAGCTCCCTTAGGTAACCCCAGTGGCAGACAGACCCCGAAAAGACTCCAGGCATGCACCAGGTCAAAACTAGCCTGAACATCCATGGGATTCCAGCCCAGCACTGCATCAGCCTCAGAAGTCTTTAGCTAAGGGCTTCAGTACTGCAGTGACCAATGTGGTCCTGGGTTAAGGGACTGCACCAGGTAGCCTATTCAGAAACTTGACAGGCTGACTGTTGAGGGGCATTCCTAGAAAAAGTCAGTCTGCAAGGACTACAATAAGTATCCACTTCTGTGCATGTGCAGACATTAATGTATAGACGCAAGGATCAATCAGAAAAAGATGGAATCACAAAATAAAAAAATATAGTACCAGTGATTAATCTTAAAGAAATGAAAATTATGAAGCATCTGACAAATAATTTTAAATATCTGTTTCAAAGAATCTTAGTAAACTTCTAAAAAATACTGAAAAACAATTCATTGACATAAAAATTATAAGTGAACAGGAAAAGAAACAATGGAAAGATTGACATTTTAAAAATATGAAACAAAAATTGGAACTAAATAATACAATGAAAAACATGAAAATGCAGTACAGAAGGATCAAGAGGAAGATGGCGCTCTAGAAGCAACTCACCACTGCAGCTCTCAGTCAAGACGCAGAGGGTGAGCAAGCACCGCATTTTCCGACGGATCTTTATAGCCCACAGAGCGGGGGAAAAGCCCAGGTGTAAGAGGCACGCAGGACTCAAGCGCAGCGCTCTCCGCTGGTGTGGCCAGGCAGCCAGCGCCACCGCAGCGGCACAGCGCACGAAACACACAGGTCTGGGTGCCCTGTTAAACCGGCAATTTGAGACTTGGGAGGGCAGATTGCTATGTTCATCTGATTGAATGTGTTTTGGACGGTGAACTAGACCAGGAGATTTCTGGGAGGTGAATTGTGAACCAGCGCAGTGGGTGGCTGCACGGGAAATCACACAGATTCCAGGCCCTTTCGGCCTGTGGCTGAGGGACCTGGGAGAGAGTCAACCCTACAACTTAAAAAAAAAATTAGGTGCTTTCAAGAATGTTGTAGGAATTCTTGATAGAGATTTAAAGGTAAAAAATACATTTTTGAGAAACATTTTTTTCTAAGCTTTATAAAATATTGTATTCTACCAGAATTTAATATACTGAGAAAATCCCTGGGGAGTGCAACAAAAAGATTTGTATGTAGTTCTTATGTCTTTTTTCTGACTAATGGAAAACAAATGAAATGATGAAAAAGTCACATTAGAGTCAGTCACACATCATAAATTGCCTTTCTTAGTGTGTCATTGTATAAAATGACTCAATGTGCACCAGGGGAGAATTCCATTAGAACACATACCCTTTTCATTTAGAACCTAAGCTTCAAAAAGCAGAGAGGATAGAAAGTTAGTAACCTCATCTGAACAACTGATGTTATAATAAATGTAGGTAACTATGGTTGGAAAGCAAAGTGAAAAGTTATAAAAAATAGAACATTTCCTTTCTGTAATAGTCCCTATGTAACAAGAGGATTGATCGATATCTAAAGGCCTATTTTCTTTATTTGACCACTTAGAAATAGTACAGCCATTATGGGACACATTATGGCAGTTAGTCAAAAAATTAAAAATAGAACTATCATATGATCCAATAATCCACACCCCAATATTTATTCAGAGGGAAATAAATCAGTACAGGCATGCCTCACAGAGACTGCTGTTTTGATTTCTAATCATCACAATGTAGCAAGTCACACATATACTCTGATTTTCTAGTGGTACAAAAATTATGTTTACATTATAGTGTAGTTTAAGCGTATAAAAGCATATCTAAAAGCAATGTACATACTTTAATTGACAAACATTTTATTAAGATTAAAAAGATTACTACTCCGTTAAGATGGTTAGTATTTTATCATATTCATCCCTTAACGATTAAGAGTCTATGGGACAGACCCTCTCAGGTGGTGACAACAACCACCTACTTCATGGGATTCACCGTTCTAGATGCCATTGAGAAAATCTGATTCATGGAAGGAGGTAAAAATATCAACATTAAGGGAAATTTGGAAGAAACTGATTCTGCCCCTCATGGTTAGTTAAAATACTAACCATCTGAAGTGAGTAGTAATCTTTTTGCTGATGGAAGGTCTTGTCTTGATGGCTGCTAACTGATTTGAGTGGTGGTTGCTGAGAGTTGAGATGGCTGTGGCAACTTATTACAATAAAACAACTATAAATATGTAGTTACTTCAAATGAGAACTTAAGATTCGTGACAAATTTAATATCTGATGAGAAAAAATAATGAAAATATTTGTTTATAAATATTTATGACATGTTTTTTGCCATATCAATTGACTTTTTCTTTCATGAATGATTTCTCTATAGTATCTAATGTTGTTTGGTAGCGTTACCCACAGTGGAACTTCTTTCAAAATTAGAATCAATCTTCTCAAGCCCTGCTGCTGCTTTATCAACTAAGTTCCAAATTATGTGTTATCATTTTAACAAAGTTTACAGCATCTTCATCAGGAGTAGATTCCGTCTCAAGAAACCACTTACATTTGTTCATTCATAAGAAACAACAGCTCACCAGTTTTATCATGAATTTGTAGCAATTAAGTCACATTTCAGGGACCACTTCTAATTCAAGTTCTCTTGCTGTTTCCACCACATCTGCAATTACTTCCTTCACTGGAGTTTTGAACCCTCAGTGTCATCCATGAGGGGTGGAACCAATTTCTTCCAAATTTCCCTTAACATTGATATTTTTTCTTCCTCCGATGAATCATGAATTTCCGTAATGGCATCTGGAATTGTGAATCCTATGCAGAAGGTTTTCCACTTAATTTGCCCAGATCTATCAGAGGAATCACTATCTATGGCAGTTCTAACCTCACAAATGATAGGGCCTGAAGGTCTAAATTACTCTTTGTGCATAGATTGTACAGTAGATGTTGTGTTAGCAGGCATGAAGACAACATACATCGCCTTGTACATCTTCACTGGTGCTCTTGCATGACCAGATACATTGTCAATGAACATTTTCTTACCAATAGGTATCAACAATGGCCTTAAAATGTTCAGTAAACCTGCTACAGACAGATGTCCTCTCAGAAAGGCTTTGTCGTTCCTATTACAAGTGCAGGCGGAGTTGATTTAGAGAGCCCCGGGATTTTTGGAATGGTAAATGAACATCAGCTTCAGCTTAAAGTCACCAGCTGTATTAATACGTGCAGAGTGTTAGCTGGGCTTTGAAGCTTTGAAGGAAGACATTGCCATCATTCCATTAACTGTGAAAGTCCTAGATGGCATCTCTTTCCCATACAGGGCTGTTTTGTCTACATTTGGAAAATGTCATTTGGTGTAGCCTCCTTCACAGGTGGTGTTTGCTAAATCCTCTGGGTAACTTGTTGCAGCTTTTGCCTCTGATCTTGCAATCTCACCTTGCACTTTTATGTTATGAAGATGGCTCTTTCCTTAAAGCTCATTAACTAAACTCTCCTAACTTCAAGCTTTCCTTTTATAGCTTTTTCATCTCTCTTAGCCTCCATAGAATTACCTTAGCAAGATAAGGGCCTTGCTCTGGATTAGGCTTTGGCTTAAGGAAATTTTTTGGTTGGTTTGATCTTCTATCCAAGTCACACAAACTATCCATATCACAATAAGGCTGTTTTGCCTTCATATCATTTGTGTGTCCACTGCAGTAGCACTTTTAATTTCCTTCAAGAATATGTCATTGGCATTCACCATTTGGCTAACCATTTGGCTCGAGGCCTAGCTTTAACCTATCTTAGCTTTTGAGGTGCCTTCTTTATTAAGCTTAATTACTTCTAGCTGTTGATTTAAGGAAGACACAGGTCACTTTTCATGTCCCTTTTCATTTAGTGGTCACTGTAGTGTTATTAAATGGCCTTATTTCAATACTGTTGTGTCTTAGGGACCAGAGAGGGTCAAGGAGAGGGAGAAATACAGGGAAACTGCCAGTGGTGGAGCAGTCAGAACACACACAACATTTATCAATTAAGTTTGTTATCTTATATTGGTGTGCTAATGGAACCCCTAAACAATGACAAAAGTAACATCAAAGACGTCTGACCTCAAAATACAGTAATTTCAAATATTGCAAGAATTACCAAAATGTGACACAGAGACATGAAGTGAGGCCCATACTTTTAGACAAATGACATCAGTAGACTTGTTCATTGCAGAGTCATGACAAAACTTCATGTTCTAAAAGAGAAAATATATGTGAAATATAATAAAGTGCAAAAAATTGGGTGTGCCAGTGTGTTGAAGTTATATATGCACACACCCCCATATTTATTGCAGCACTTTTCACAATAGCCAAGATATGGAATGCACTTAAGCCAAGATATGGTGGAACTAAATAGATTGATAGATGGATAGATGATAGATACAATGGAATATGATTCAACCATAAAAATACAATCATTTTATTCAGCGCAACATGGATAAGCCTGGAGGCTATTACGTTAAGTAAAATAATTAAGGCATGGAAAATAAATACTGCATGTTCTTACTCATATGTGGGGCTAAAAAGCTGAGCTTATAGACATGAAGAATAGAATAGTAGGTAAGAGAAGTGGTGAAGTAGGGACAGGGAGGGGATTCTAAATAATTATCTGTGTTTCACACACAAACACATACACACACACACACAATTGAAAATTCTCTCAAAATGAAAAGTAGTTTTGTACTCATGCCCTGCTACATAATACTTACAATCCACTTACTGTAACAACCCTGTCAGCCTTGCAAATGATATGTAATAGTTTGTGCACAATCCAAACCAGTAGGCATTCTTCACAAAGAATGTAATTTGACTGGTATATGTTGCAGATTTGGTATTTTCCCAAATACTTACTTTTCATTATAAGACAAAGAATTTTCATACTGATGATGACGGACACATATAGGTGAAGCAGGATTTTAAAAACGATGTCCATAATGTTGTCAGTAAAATTAAGATGCTAGCTAGGCATGGCCTTTATCATTGCTTAATCCCTAAAATATGTGTGGAGTTTCTCATTATTAGAAGTTACTTTTTAAACTTTTTATTATAGCTATTCAGAAAAAGTGTTAGTATTGAAAGGCACAAAACTAAGGATACTATATTAGTTATATGAGCATATATTATTATCCTAATTTCTACTTCTACACCATATCTACCCCTTCATCTTTATAGAATCTCAAATCTTTTTTTTTAATAAAAGAAACTTATTCTCTTTTTCACTTTCCATTTGTCTCAGCGTTTAGCTGTTGTGTGGTAACAACATTCATAACTTGAGTATCTGGTTTACTCTCTTTTTGTTCAACACAACTCAGTGGAAGTTTTGATTTAATTGCACAAGCACATTTTCAACACGGTAATTTTTCCAGCCCTTTCTAAGTTCTAGAGCTGAAGAATCTTTCCCTTCATCATTTCTTTTCTCTCTCTTCTTTTTGTTTTTTAAACCTTCCCACACACCATGGTTGGTCAAATTCTAGTCTAACACTAATGGTAATATAATACAACTACACTAAGGATAATGTAGACACTTAGACACTCATGCAGTATAAAGAAACAGGTGAAATTAATTTGAATTCTATAATGTATTTAAACCATTATGTTCAGAGTATATTGGACATTGATAAGTGTTCCTCAGTAGACAAATGACATTACTTACAATATGCACCATTCATAGTCAAGATGGTAGTAAGAAAGTTTACAGTGTATAAGCATCTTGGAAATTAGAAAAACCTGAGGAAATTGCAAGAATTACAAGCAGCATAAAAGATATCTTAGCATCCTAATAAACAGGTTTTTTGAAACAGGAATCAACTGAGTTACTGAAAAGTTAAAAATGATACTTTTCTTGCACAAGAGGAATGAGATTATACCTATTACACTATTAACAATAGAAATTTCATTCTAATATAATTATTTTTGATATGCCAGCAAAATTATATTACAATTTATTTGAAATAATTTAAACAAAATAATTATAGAATATGGGTCTCAAAAGAGCTCATGATCTTAACGGGATGACTTGAAAAATGCAAATTATAACACACAATACTATTGATTTTCCATTGGTCACACTTCAATCATATTCACTTATGTTTTTCACATACATTGTCTAATATAATCTTTGGAAAGCTGCAGGTATGCTTACTACTGCTTTCTGCCTCTCAAAGTAATTAAAAACAATTTTTTTTGTTTTGATAATTTCAAAACTCCATGTTATAACCATAATTTCCACATGTCCATTAGCAGTTCCCTTAGTAATGAAAATTATATGCTTTGTCTTTTAAACTGAAATTTTGTTTTATTTTCTTCCAAAAAAAGGTTTTACTAAATCAGAAAATAATATTCTATTTGAAAGAAAAACAACTAAAAAGAGATAGCTAAAAACTGAAAGTTCTGATTTCTTCAAAGTTGTTGAACATTGTGAGAAAATGGTGGAATTAAAATAAAATTGAATAAAATTAAATATAATGCACATGTATAAATACAGACATCTTAATTTTTAAAAAAGTCCCTCTATGCATATCTTCATTATAGAATTTAAAATATACATGTAAAATCTATATAAATGTTTATATGTACATTTATCTATATCCACGACTGGAAGAAAAAGGCAAAATCATGAGTGAAAAGAAAAAGGCAGAAATTTTCTGACATCTGCAGCGCATTCTTCTGCCTTTGAGAATGCTTGAAGAGAAATAAAAATAAACATTATCAGAATTCTTTGTGAATATGCAAATCAATCATCTGATAGCTTCTAATAGATAAATAATTGGAGAGTATTATTCTATGAGATGTTTTTAGCATGATGCATCTGGTCTGTCTGGCTGCTTATGGCAAATGAACCTAGAATGTACATATTTGTGGGGTGTGGCCAGTTGCACAGTTGAGTTGGTGCATACTTGTTTTTGTGCACTAATAATGTACATTTCTTTCCTATTTGGAGCCCAGTGATACCACATCAGTTGCTCAAAATCATCCACAATGGATTGACATGACAAAAAGTACCATATGCATCAAATCAGCCTTTCATGTCTCCCTTCCTCCACCAGAGAGCAAAGTGTTAAGCATTTTACAGCATATCATTTTCATCATCCCCCTTACATTATTTATTTTCATTATAAACAAAGGCTCCTTCCTTCCTTCCTTCCTTCCTTCCTTCCTTCCTTCCTTCCTTCCTTCCTTTCCTCTCTTTCCTCTCCTTCCTCTCCTTCCATCTCTCCTTCATTTTTCTTCCTTCCCTCCTATATTCTTTCTTCCTTTTTTCTTTCTCCTCCTTCCTTTTCGTTTTCTTTGTTTATTGCTTCCTTGCTTGCTTTCATCTTTCTGTCTTTCTTTCCTCTTTCTATCTCTCTTTCTATTCCCCTCCCTTCCCCTGGTCTCTCCTCTCCTCTGTTTTCTTCTTCTTTCCTCACCTCTCTTTATTCTTTTTCTTTTTTTTTCTTTCCTGACAGAGTCTTGTTCTGTTGCCTAGGCTGGAGTGCAGTGGCATGATCTCAGCTCACTGCAGCCTCTACCTCCCTATTCAAGAATTCTCCTGCCTCAGCCTCCTAAGTAGCTGTGATTATAGGCTCTTGCCACCACACCCAGCTAATTTTCTTTTTTGTAGTTTTAGTGGAGACAGGGTTTTACCATTTTGGCCAAGCTGGTCTTCAACTCCTGACCTCAAGTCTGCCTGCCTGGGCCTCCCAGAGTGCTGGGATTACAGGTGTGAACCACCATACCTCAGCCAAAAAGCTCCATCTTAAACTTTCTCTCCTTCTTTGTCTGAACTAAAATATGCATCTTTTCTTAGGTCACTATTTCTCATATGGCATCATGAGGATTTGCTAGTTTTCATGTAGCCCATTCTCACTGGACTAGGCCTGCAAAAAAATTCCAGGTTTACCTATGTAATTATGAAGTGTGTAATGGAGCTGCTTCACTGTGCAATTATTGGAGTATATAATTGGAGATGCTTCAAGATCGGTATTGTTCCCTTTCTGTAAAATAATTTTCATATGCATCACTGAGGTATCTGTTGTTTTAAATATGAATCAGGGAGCTTAGCAAAAAAGAACCCAGGAAGTTGTGTTGATGTTTTTCAGATTTTATCATGACTTACCTGTGACACGTGTTTACATGCATTTATTTTTTCTCTTTGAATTCTTAGAACAGTTTGAATTTGGGTGACATCTCAGATCCTTGGTGCCAAATTCTACAATCTGAATCAGTATATTATCAACAAATAGTGAAGTGTGAAAACATTTAGTAGCATAGCTACTGCTGCTTCTTCCACCCTACACTTCATTAATTTAAAAGATAAATTACATAAATCATAAAAAATTTTTAAATTATTTTAAATAATAAATTAAATTTATAAATTTTTAAAAATGTAGAATCCAAATAGGAGCAGGAATATGAAGATTTAATAATAACCATAAAATGCTCAAAGCAAATCAATAAATCAGTAAAGGCCTCTGGAAGTAGTAAGAATCATGAATTGGTGTTTGTGTGTGTAAAAATGAGGACTGCAACATGGGGCAGAGGTGGTTGTGAAACTCTGCTAAAAATACAAGTTAGGGAAGACATTTAAGCTGGAATTTTTCTCTCCAAGACAAATACTGCCTTAACTTCCTCCGACGGCACAAGCCATCAGGAACTATGGGATAAGATAAGGATATTGTGAAAGCCTGCTGGGGTGAGGATTTCATGTTACACGGCAGGAGTTTACCCACTCACCATTGGGAATTAATTCCCAAAGTCTGTTTTCTTCTAAAACTACAAGGTTTTTGTCCAGGATAAGTCTTTGACCAAAAGAGTTTCCTGATGGGGATGCAATAAAGGGAAATGGCTATTGGTTGGGACTTTGAAAATAACTGAGTGAGGAGCTCAGCAGATTCCTTCCTGAACAGCCAGAAGAAAAACTGAACAACATTCTCAAAAACACGATTTGAAGACTGCAAAATGACAAGGCTAATTTAGCAACACATATTCAAAATATCTGCTAAATGTCAGAACAATTGTAGTGTTTACTATGTTAATCACAGGCTGCTCTCCCCATTGCGTCCCAACTCCACTGTGAAAAATTACACATGGCTAGGCAGGGCAGACTGTGAGGAACAGCAGCTCCCTTGTCTGACTGCACAAAGTTGGCTTCAGTTGGAGCAAAATGCAGAGAAAATCCATGCTCAGATCTTAAAAGTCTTATCTAAGGCCACATGGCCAGTTAGTGGACCAATCTGGCTGAAAGCTCTAAGAATTCTTGAACTTTCAGAAGATCTTAACAGCAAGCCATGAATTTTTTAAGATTTCACATTTGGTTCCCCAGCCTGAATCTGCCTGAAACCTCTCATCACTGCTACTTTTTGGAATGCTCCTAAATGCAAATCTCATCTATAAGGTCATAGAATTCTATACCCAGATATTTGTTACATTGTAAAGAACCTCCCCCATCCTCATCACATACAACATCTTCTCACAAATAATTTGTCTGTCCTCTTTGCCAGAAGTAAAATATAGATCTCTCCTGAGGTCACTCTTTCTCCTATGGGTCATCGACTGCTAATTTTCCTGTAGCCCATGCTCCTAATGTCCCAAGCTGATCTGGTGCTATCATTCATATGCATTGTTCCCATTTCTAGGTTTACCTCTTTAGATAATACCATCTTCAGTTCATTTTCACTAGCATAATTTTCTAAACCTATAGAAATGGGTCCAAACTGACTGAAAATCTGGACTCTGGGTCACAATTTACTTTCCTGCCATCATCATAGATGACTTACATATCTTCGTAGATGATGAAATGAATGTGTTTGTTTCATAGTCTCGATACCACTCTAACTTCTATATCCTGTTTTCCACACCTTTCAAGAACTTTCTCTCCTTTGCTCATTTGGTCATATCTCAATCTAGAATTTGGTCATACCATAATTGTATTAGTCCATTTTCACACTGGTAACAAAGACATACACAAGAATGGGAAGAAAAAGAGGTTTAATTGGACTTACGGTTCCAAATGACTGGGAGGCTTCAGGATCGTGGTGGGAAATGAAAGGCATTTCTTACATGAGAGTGGCAAGACAAAATGAGGAAGAAGCAAAGCAGAAACCCCTGATAAAACCATCAAATCATGGGAGACTTATTCACTGCATAAGAATAGCATGGGAAAGACTGGCCCCTGTGAGTGAATTACCTCCATCTGGGTACCTCCTACAACTCGTGGGAACTCTGGAAGATACAATTCAAGTTAAGATTTGGGTGGGGATACAGCCAAACCATATCAGTATTGTTTTACATAATTTCAAAAAACTCATCGAACCTTCATAACAAATTCCTAACTTTCTACTTTTCTTACTCTCTTATTTCTATCTCTATTCTTTGGCTTTCACAAGCTTGTAAATACTCTCACTCTTTCTTTCATATGCTACTCTTTTAATTTTAGCTCCTAGTTCCTTTTTTTAAGAATTTTTTATTCAACCACAGTTGTAGCTAACTGCACATTTAACCATCTTATTTCTTTAAAACGTTTCTATATTCTATAGAATTATATGTGTTAATAGCCTTTTGTTAATCCTACCAATCATATTTTTTTCTGTTTTTTTTTTTTTTTGAGCCTAGCTAACCGTGATACAGTTTAAATTTGTGGTTTCTGATCTCCAGTGTTTATCAGTCTTTCTTTGCACTAATTATTTTTTTAAATATTCTAATTTTTAATGTTTGTGTATATAATAGGTGTATATATTTATGGGATAGCTGAGATGTTCGTTCTCATACAGGCATGCAATGTGAGATAATCACATAAAAATGGAATATCCATTCATCTCATCAAGCATTTGTCATTTGTGTAAAAAGCAATCTAATGTACGCTTTTCGGTATTTTAAAATGTATAGTTAAATTATCATTGACTATATTCACCCTGTCATGTTATCAAATAGTACGTCTTATTCATACTTTCTAAAGTATGAATAACTACTTCCACCTGTCTCTGCCAGCACCCCACTACACTTCCCAGCCCCTGGTAACTATCCTTATACTATGTCCATGAGTTTAATTGCTTTGATTTTTAGATCTCACAAATAAGTGAGAAGACGTGACGTTTGTGTCTGTGCTTGAATTATTTCACTTAACATAGTGACCTCTAATTCCATCCATGTTGTTGCAAATGACACGATCTAATTCTTTTTATGGCTGAATAGTACTCCCTTGTGTTATGAACAATATTTTCTTTATCTGTTCTTCTGCTGATAGACACATTGCTTCCAAATAGCTATTGTGAAAAATGCTGCAAGAAACATGGGAGTACAGATATCTCTTTGATAAACTGATTTTCTTTCTTTTCAGGATATACCCAGCAGTGGGAATGCTAGATCATATGGTAACTCAATTTTTAATTTTCTGAGGAACCTCCAAACTGTTCTCCATAGTGATTGTGCTAAGTTACATTCTACCAACAGGGTACAAGGATTGCCTTTTCTCCACATCCTCACCAGTATTTGTTATCATCTATCTTTTGAATGTAAACCATTTTATCTGGGGTGAGAAGATATGCCATTCTTAGATATCTTTCTCACAAATGCTTAGAGAGCTGTGATATTCATCACCTTTTCAGATGCCTGTTTGCCATTTGTATGTCTTCTTTTGAGAAATGTTTATTCAAATCTTTTGCCCACTTTTATTAGATGTTTTCCCCATAGAGTTGTTTAAGCTCCTTGTATACTCTGGTTATTAATCCCTTGTCAGATGAGAAGTTGTTTTTTACTTTGTTGATTTTTTTTTTCTAAGCAGAAGCTTTTTAACTTCATGTGCTCCCATTTGTCCATGTTTGCTTTGGTTGCCTGTGCTTGTGAGGTATTGTTCAAGAAATATTTGCCAAGACTAATGTCCTGGAGATTTTTCCCAATGTTTTCGTGTAGTAGTTTCATAGGTTGAGGCCTTAGATTTAAGTCTTTAATTGATTTTGATTTCCCTTTTGTATAAGGTGAGAGATACATGTCTAGTTTGATTCTTCTACATATGGAGTTCCAGTTTTTCCAGTACCATTTATTGAAGAGACTGTCATACTTTTCCTTATAGAGAACTTCCACTTTTTTGTTTAGGTTAATTCCTGGATATCTAATTTTTTTGTGGCGATTGTAAGTAAGATATTTAAATTTTTTTTAAATTGTTCACTGTTGGCATTTAGAAATGCTACTGACTTTTGACTTAATATGCTGCAACTTTACTGACCTTTTAAAATTAGTTCTAGTATTTTTGTTGGTATCTTTAGGTTTTCCCAAATACAAGATCATGTCTACAAACAAGGATAATCTGACTTCTTCTGTTTCAGTTTGGATATGCTTTCTTTCTTTCTCTTGACTGATTGCTCTAGTTAGGACTGCCAGTACTATGTTGAATAACAGTGGTAAAAATAGGCATCTTTGTCATGTTCTAGTTCTTAAAAGAAAGGTTTTCCATTTTTTCCCCATTTTTGGGAAACTAGACTAATCCACAGCTAGTACCACACTTTCCATTTTTCAGTGTGGTACTAGCTCTGGGTTAATCATATACAGCTTTTAATTATGTTGAGGTATGTTTCTTCTATCTCCAGTTTTTTCAGGATTTCATAATGAAGGATGCTGAATTTTATCACATGCTTTTTCAACATCAGTTGAAATGATTACATGGTTTTATCCTTTATTCTTTTGATATGATGTATCATATCATTTGATTATGTATGTTGAATCATCCTTGCATCCCAGGAATAAATTCTATCAATCTTTCTTTGTAACCTTTTAAAATGCCAATAGTCAATGTCATCTCATACTTCCTATGGGATCTCATGGAAATAATCATTACCAACTTTCTAATCTGGATCCTTTTACATTTTATATTTGGGGAAATCTGTTTAATTAAATGTAGCTGAAATGAGAATTTACTCTTTCAACATGGCTGCCAGCCTAGATTATTTAATGCCATTACAGTATATTATAATCTACAGAGATGTTAATTAATATGAACATTTTAATGACTGCCTGTTAAACTGAGCATTTTAAAAACACATTCTAGCAACTTCAGTTTTAGTCATGTCACTAATACAGTTTATCTTTCTGACAGTAGAGCAACATAAAAAAATTTTGGAAGGTATGTTCTATACATTTATTTCCTGGAAGACCAAAGATGGAGGAAATAAAAAAAATCAGAGGTTATAGCTATTGAAGAAAATCTAGAGGCATTGAAAAGAGCATCTTCAGGAATATTTTTGTTGAAACACTATTAAAGATTCCACAGGAATTATTATGTGAGAAATTTAGCAGAATGTCAAATGATGGAAGCGTTAAAGCACATTAGGTAGATTTCATTCTTAGCACTGCCTACAACTGATGTAGAGTGAATTGTAAAATCTAATACAAGTTTTCTTCAGCCAAATTGAAAAAAGAAATAGGTAAATAATAAGGACAATTTAAAGAAAAAATATGACTATGAAATTAGTATATCATCAAATGATAACCTGTACAGGCAAACTGCATTAATAGATATTTTTATAGAGAAGCTAATATTCCCCACCTTTTTCATTAGTATTTCAATTCCTCACATTCTTTGCATTCTCCTTTTTTTCTGTAGCCATCCTTTGTATAGGCTTTTCATTCATTTATCTTTTGAACTACAAAGAAAAAAGTGAGTTCATAATATAGCTATTTTCCTGGCTCCTTTCACCATAGTTCCAAAGAGCTAATTGAGTGTGACACCCCTTTTCTGCTTGACAGAAACTGCCTGCTGTCAGCATGATTTCACTTCTCATAAAATTGTCATTGTGGTTTCACCTGTCTCCTTCAGAAAGGATGCCCTGTCTTAAAGAGGAAGAAGCCAGAGAATCACTTTGATAAGAAATTCAAGGATTTGTGGCCTTTCTTTGAATGTGTGAGCCCTGACATGATTATTTTAAACTATATGCATTAGAAAACTGAGGAGTTCATAACATTATATATAAATATTCCATACAGTAAGGCAGCATTATCAAATGTGTTTCTCAGACCAGCAGCATAAGCAGCAGCAGGGAGCTTTGTAAGAAACTTAAACTACTAGGCTCTATCCCAGACAAACCAAATGAGAATTTATGGGCATGGAATCTAGCAATCAGTATATAGTAAACCCTCCGAATGATTCTGATTCTTGCACAAGTGCAAAGAAATAAATTTAATAGAAATAGCCAGCGACAGTGGGAAATACCTGAGTTCTAGAACAGAAAGTACCTAATTGTGAATACTTGCTCTTCCAGATGAAGCAGTGAGGATGATTGTTTCATATGCTGGCCTATCAATGGCTTCGAAATTGTGTCACCATCATTTATAAACTCTAAAAGCTTATACAAGATACTAAATAATTTGTTTGTAATTTTTATTCTTTGTAAATAAGTGATAATGGTAGCCTTTAATGACTATTTACTAAGAACTTAATATATACTGTATTTTCTTTTCCATATTATTGATCATATATATTCTCTTAGGCAAAATGCTTAATTTTCTTAGCATCAGTCTCTAATCCAAAAAATCTGGAAAAATGATGATTGCCTACAAGACTGTTAAAGAAACCAAATATGAAAATGCATAATATGGAATTTAGCACTGTACTTCAGGATATGCTACGCAACCAATCAAAAATACCTTTTGTATTTATTTGAAATGATAATCATTTAACTAACTTTTTACAATTTAATGCTTTTATTGCAAACATTAATTTCAGTACTCTCTTCACATTGACTCTTGCTTAAAGTCAGTTTCTATTTAACATTCTTCTGTAGGCTGTATAATGGGTCTTTCACGATGAATATTTCCCAAGCTGAACTATTGATTTGCATACTGTTTTTCATCCACCAGCCGAAACTGCTGCTCTCACAATCTATTCTAGCCCAGTGAATGTCAATTTCTTCTACTTGCTCAGGTCAGACCTTTGAGTCATCCTTGATTTCTCTCTCTCTCTCTTTACACTACATATGTAATCTTTCAAAACTTCCTCTTTTTCTGGCTCCAAACATTTATCCAGAACCAGAGCATATCTGACTTCTTCCACTACTTCCACGGTGCTTTGATCACCATCTTCCCTCACAAGTTTGTCCAGTATCCACCTGTCTTATATCTGTGCTTCATCTCTTGCTCCACCTTTGGTCATTTTCCAACAGAAGCCAGAGAGATCCTGTCAATCAGTAAGTCGTCCTCTATGTCTTCTCCCCTTTAACACCAACTGCTCCCCGTCACACTCAAAGAAAGTTAATGTCTCCTAAATCAGTGCTTCTTAAACTATCTGTGGGACAAAGAATAATTTTCCCCCTAGCTTTCATGGACTAATGCTATTGTAAATATACAGACAGACAGACAGACAGACAGACAGACAGACAGACAGACAGACAGATAGATAGATAGATAGATAGATAGATAGATAGATAGATAGATAGATAGATTAGATGGATGGATAGATAGATGATAGATATTAATGGAAAAGTTGAAGGCATAGAAATTCAAGTTTAGTGATCACATGCTCAGATGTTATGGAAATGTCCAATAGCTATGAAAGTGTTTAAACACTTTCCTTCAGTGTCTCTATTTATCGTGGCAACTCATATATGGTTCACTTTTTGAACAGCCCTGTAGCAAGTTGTCTGTCCATACACAATTCTTTGGCCTCATCTACAATTTTGCCCCTTGTTCAGTCTGCCAACTGTGACACTTGTAGCTCCTCTGGAAAGCCAGGCATGTTTGTAATCAAGCCTTTGCCTTTGTTGATGTTTCTGCTTGTAGAGCTTTTTTAATTTTGTTCCTTGAAGTCTATACATGCAGATCCTCACTTTTTTCACTCAAATATCAACCTCTCATTGAAGTCTTTTCGAATGGCCTTTCTTAAAGTGCACCATCCCACACATTCCTTTTCTCTATTTTGTTTCCTCATTTATACTTTTCAGTATGTGCCACATATCAGATATTTTACCGAATCGTGTTAGCTTCTGTCAGTCTTCCCAACCAGAATGCAAGCTCCACACACAGAAGCCTCATTGATAATCCTGTGTCATTTTCTGAATGCAAAATAGTTGCCAAGGAAAGTACTTACTCTATATTATTTGAATTAAGATACTAAAAGAGAGGGTTGAAATTCAGTAGACAGCCTTGAGGAAATGGTAACCCAGATAAGGTTTCAGGAGAGATGCAGTTTCTAGTTTTAAATGAAGTTGAACCTGTCACTTAAATTTTGTTTGCTCACAGTTGAATTTCTTTACCATTTCATCAGGTAATCACAACAGCTATATAACTCTTGTTTGATATCCCAGTATTTGCCAGGTGAAAATTTACACACACACACACACAGTCTAAACTCCTGAAACTAACAGTCCTTTTCCTCTTCAAAACTTCCTACTCTACTTAGAGAGACACAGGTATGTTCCAAATTTTTTTACATATATTCTTCTTCTTTATCTATAACATCATCAACTCCAAAACATTATCTGCACAAATGCAAATAAATTGAGAATCGAACATTTTCAAATTGCCATGACATGTGTAAATAAATTTTTGGTGTCCAATGTTAGTGGAGTATTACTTAATTCAATCTAACCATTTTAAAGAGAAGGACCTTGAATTCATAGAAGTAATATGGTTTATAAAAAGTCAAACTATCAATGAAGAGGCTTCTCTTTACTCCCAATTCAGTACTATTTTTATTGTTTTTATTTTATAGTATTTTAAATCTACTATAATAAATCTTATAAAGACATAAAAGTATGAATAAAATAAAAATATGCAAATTCCCCTAATTTTAAAGTGTGATTGATAGGAAATTGCTAAAATGACATACACGTATTTTAAATATTTGATTTTATTTTAAAAGAAATAAGGGAGTTTACTTTGCTTAACATCTGACATAGTACTAACATTTGAACATGGATCTTTGCAAGGATAGTGAATATTTTCACACACAACAGATTTCTAATTTGGTTATCCTTAAATTCAATTGAAAACTTGAAAACTTACATGAAGAAATAGGAAGGGATAATTATTTAGAAATCTATTATCCCATCACCATTTTATAGTAGACTTATACCAATCTAGTAAGAAGAATAATTTAAACAACTACTTTTTTTACTTTTAGGTTCATTGGTAGACATGCAGGTTTGTTATATAGGTAAACCTGTGTCATGGTGAGGGAACGTATTCTCTCCCTGGGTCCGCAAGGGGGTGCAGTTTCAAAAGCAAGAACTTCCCAGGCCAAACCTTCCCCCACTTCTCCATCCAGGAGGTTAGTTGTCTTTGCTTAAACTGGAAAATAATCAAAGTCAATCACTCCAGCGGAAGTTTAAGAAAACTCCTGAAGCAGGCGGGAATTCCTCCCAGGTTAAAAGTCCCCTTCTCCCACCTCAGCACAGACTCCATCTTTCTGGATCCCCTCTCACTCAGTCTGAGAGCTGTTTTTCACCTCTCTCTCTCTCTCTCTCTCTCTCTGTGTATGTGTGTGTGTATGTGTATATATATACATGTATATATATACACATACACACACACACACACACCTGTCTACCATTGATGGGCATTTAGTTTGATTCCATGTCTTCGCTATTGTGAATCATGCTCCAGTGAACATATATATGCATGTGTCTTTATGATAGACCAATTTGTATTCCTTTGGGTACATACCATTAATGGATTGCTGGGTCAAATAGTAGTCCTGTTTTTAAGTCTTTGAGGAATTTCTGCACTGTTTTCCACAATGGATGAACTAATTTACACTCCCATCAACAGTGTGTAAGCGTTCCTTTTTCTCCTCAACCTCACCAACAAGTAATTTTTTTAAATTTTCAATAGTTTTTTGATATTTCTACAACCTTTAAGTAGCCCTAACACATGTTCCTTTCTTTTCAGACCAATAATCTGATTCATTAACAAAATATTTTTATAATAACAACAAAATACAACATAAGCTTGAAAATTCCATGAGCTCCACACAGAGAAGTCTCATTGATTGTCCTACGTCATTGGAATGTATTAAATGCAAATGAGTACATTATCAGTTTTGGGAAATGTGCTAGAATATTAAAGAGTGGCCTATTGGCCATAAATAATCGGCATCCAATGAGTACCAGCATCTCTTATTTTACAATGGAAACTGATACCTTTGTTTAAATTTTATGAAGACTGCATCTGCAGTACAGATGAATGAGTCTATATTTATGTCAACCTAAATATTGGTAACAAAATCTTAGGAGTGTCCAGGTCAGGTCTATTTTGAGTATTGTACCACTTCTGCAAAGTAGCAGAACAGATTTCACTGTGGTGGTGATGCATAAGATTATTAAATTTCATAAGGGTTTATATACAGCCATATCACATATATTAAATACTGAAATTTAGTTAATGTATTTTGTCATTTATTCACACACTATAAAAGGATCTCACTCATAATACTCTGAGTCTCTTGTTTTGATACAAAGTGAGCATTTACAATTAAATTAACACAGGTATACCAATTTATATATGTATGAAAGAAAATGGATTATTTTATCTTATTTACTCATTCACTATACCTTGTGCAAATTAAAATTTAGGTATATCTGTTTTCTTATTCTTTTCTGGTAGATACTAATGAATACTGAAGAAATGTCAATGAGAGGGCAGAAGTCAGTGGAGTTGGTAAAAAGCTTAAAATAATTAGAAGTTAATAGTCGTATTGCCTCCTTAAGGTTTTTGATGTGGTTTGGCTGTGTCCCCACCCAAATCTCATCTTGAATTGCAATTCCAACAATTCCCATGTGTGGGAATGGGAGATGAGTGAATTATGGGGTTGCATATTTTCTGCACAGTTCTCATGATAGTGAATGATCTCATCAGATCTGATGGTTTTAAAAAGCGGAGTTTCTCTGCACAAGCTCTCTTCTTCTCTTATCTGCCACCATGTGAAACATGCCTCAGGTATGTCTTTATCCGCAGCATAAAAACAGAGTAATATAGTAAATTGGTACCAGTAGGGAGAGGTGTTAATGAAAAGATACCTGAAAACATTGAAGTAACTTTGGAACTGCATAACCAACAACAGTTTGGAGGGCTCAGAAGAAAACAGGAAAATGTGGGAAAATTTGGTATTTTCTAGAGACTTGTTGGATGGTTTTGACAAATTGCTGATAGTGAAATGAACAATAAGGTCCAGGCTGAGGTAGTCTCAGAGAGAGATGAGGAACTTGTTGGGAACTGAAGCAAAATCTTGTTATTTTAGCAGAGAGACTGGTGGCATTTTGCCCCTGCCCTAGAGATTGGTGGAATGTTGGAATTTCAGAAAGATGCTTTAGGATATCTGGCAAGAAGAAATTTCTAAGCAGCAAAGCATTCAAGAGGTGACTTGGTTACTCTTAAAGGCATTCAGTTTTAAAAGAGAAACAGAATATAAAAGTTCAGTCTGACAATGTTATAAAAAAAATCCCATTTTCCTGAAGTGAAATTCAAACCAGCTGCAGAAATTTGTCCCTGTGCTACGTGCAGCCTAGGGACTCAGCACCCTGCATCCCAGCTGCTACAACCATGGTTGAAAGAGTTCACTGTGGAGCTCAGACTGTGGCTTCAGAGGTGCAAGCCCCAATATTTTGCAGCTTCCACATGGTGTTGAGCCTGCAAGTGCATAGGAGTCAGGAATTGGGGTTTGGGAGCCTCCACCTAGTTTTCAGATGTATGGAAATGCCTAGATGCGCAGGCAGAAATCTGCTACAGGGGTGGACTCTTCATGGATAACTACTGCTAGGGCAGTGTGGAAGGGAAACATAGGATTGGACCTCCCACACAGAGTCCCTACTGGGACACTACCTACTGGAGCTGCGAAAAGAGGACCATTGTCCTCCAGATCCCAGAATGGTAGATCCACTTGCACTGCATGCTGGAAAAGTCACAGACATGCAACACCTCCTTGTGAAAGCAGTTGGGAATGAGGCTGTACCCAGCAGAGCCACAGGGGCAGAGTTGCCCAAGACCACGGGAACCCACCTCTGGCATCAGTGTGACCCAGATGCAAGACATAGAGTCAAAGGAGATTATTTGGGAGCTTTAAGATTTGACTGCCCTGCCGGATTTTGGACTTGGATGGGGACTGTAGCCCTTTTGTTTTGGTCAGTTTCTCTCATTTGGAACAGTTGTTTTTACCCAATGCCTGTATCCCAGTTCTATCTAGGAACTAAGTAATTTGCTGTTGATTTCACAGGCTTATAGGCAGAAGGGACTTGCCTCGTCTCAGATGGAATTTTGAGTTAATGCTGATACAAGTTAAGACATTGGGTCACTACTCAGAAGGCACGATTGGTTTTGAAATGTGAGGACATGAGATTTGGGAAGGGCTCGGGGTAGAATGATGGGTTTTGTCTGCATCCCCACCCTAATCTCATCTTGAATTGCAACTCCTACAATTTCCATGTGTCAGGGAAGGAACTCAGTGCATTGTTATTGAATTATGGGGGTTGGTCTTTCCTGTGCTGTTCTCATGATAGTGAATGAGTATCAAAAGATCTGAAGGTTTTAAAAATGGGAGTTTCCCTGCACAAGCTCCTTTCTTCTCTTGTCTGACACCATGTGAGATGCGGCTTTCACCTTCCATCTTGACTGTGAAACCTCCCCAGAGACATGGAACTGAGTCCAAGAAACCTTTTTTCTTTGTAAACTGCCCATCTTCAGTATGTCTTTATCAGCAGTGTGAAAACAGACTAATACAGTTTTCTTACCAAAATTTCGTATTATTTACATACATGTGTGGACATCTACTTGTATATGTGCCTGTGTGCAAGAATACATGTCTGAATAACTGCGACATTTAAAGACATACCATTTTCAATATTTTCTTATATGTTACTGGAAGTGAATACTTCCCTGAAATAGTTTAATAACTCTACTCTTTTAATATTTATTCTTTTGAAAAAAGAAAGCATGCTTACTATTTTTAACAAGATCACAGTGTTTGACTTTAATATAATTTTTTTGTGTGTGAAGGCTAAGAAGAACCGACCATGGTAAAAGTTTCTAACTTTGTGCCATGTGGTAACCTGCCACCACACAGACCTTCTGCAAATAGATTGGCTTATAGAAAAAATCCACTGAAAAGATAAATTCTTGTTCCCCCGAAACACCATCACCATTCTCAGAATAGTGTTTACTCTTTTTACAAAATTATACCCAATAATTAAGCATTAATAGAACAAAATATCTTTTTGTGAACTCTCATTTTGCATTCAAGAAGCATTCTACCCAGCACCAAAGAAAATCACAATTCTCAGTAAATGACACATCCTTTTCAATATTAAACCAAAATTATTTCAGAAGAACAAGATAATTTAGTCTCTATAAGTACTGATACAGCCAAGAATATTAAAATAGTCAAGAGCAGTGTGTTACTGAATGGATTCCCTGTGTCAAGTCTCCGAACAGACTGTTTATTCTATGTGCTTTTATGATAAGCTTCTTTGTACACTTTACAAAAGTTGAAGAACTCTGCATAGCATTCCTAGAAAATGAGTTATTTACTTAGAGAAAATGGTTATAAGAAAGGAAAAAATAAATAAGGCAACATAAGTTCTTTAAGATTATTTTGGATAATAAACTGAACAAGAATTAGTACTTTAGAAAAAGCTATTATATAACCTTTTTTCAAGATTCATGGCAAAAAAAACTCACTGATTGATTACATTTTAAGAAAATATAAAATGTAAAAGTCCAATCCTTGACACTTATTTTAGGAAATGATTCCAAAAAGATTATTTGAAGATATGAAATGTGTCCAGAAAATGTCTTAAAAATAACTTATCTCATGTTACATGACTAATATTGTGTATTTGATTTAAGATAAAGATTATTTTGTTTTCTTTATAAGTTGAGGCCTACCATTTAGGTCAGTTTATACATATATAAACTCTAATTCAATATTTTTACCATATAGTTCTTCTTAGAGGCATTTATATATTTTCTACTAGTTTTTTATATATGTATATGTGTCATGTATGTGTGTTTATATATATCATATTTATTTGTGTGGTTTTAATTTCTACTTTTATGTTTCTTCAGATAACCAGTTAGTTTCTCTAGACTTGCTATCTAAAGTTCAACCTCACAATTTACTGTCTTGCCCTCTGCCAAACAAGACTTGCTTAGTTTAAATGAAATAATTGAAGCCAAATTGCATTATTGTAAAATTGGCATCCTTTTTCATTCCAAGATATACATTTCCCATGTTACCATTTCTGAAAATACAATGTGTTTTAAAGTCAAAGTCATAAATATATGCCAGTTACCAACAAAGTGATAAACTATGAGGCAGTTACCATTGTATATGCCAATCTAAAATTAGCCAACTCTAGAAGGGTTGTGTATGTCACATCAGTTAAATTTTTGTATTGATGTTTTCTCTCTCATTTGAACATCAGGTAATGCAAGTAAAGAAAGAGAAAATAGCAAAACATAGGATACATAATGATTTTCAAAATGTCCAAAATTTATGTGACTGAGATGCATCTTGTGGAGGATTGTTTAGTAGGACCCCAACTATCTATTTGCAAAGCATTTCTAGGTAGTTTTCTGAGAAGTTATGTAATTTCTTCCATGATACATTAGTCCAAAAGTGGGAGAAAACCCTGTTAAACCAAACAAAAGTTTCATGTGCAACCCTAATAATCTATATACAGTAATTTTAGTATCTGTTCTAAATGTTGCTAATACAAATAGTATGAACATGTAAAAGCAAGTCACATGTTATGTTGATAGTTTTAATTGCCATTTGTTATAAGTAAATTAAATAGTTTGCCCATTTAGAACCACAGGGTAGAATAAATTCATGAAGATCCATCCCCACCAAAGAAAACCTATAAAAGCTAGAAGATGGATGTGGTTGTCTCATCCATCAGGATGCAGGAAATCATTACATTTCAAAAACACACCAAAAACCTCCAACAATGAACTCTAAATAGAGATCATAAAATTAAAGACAAAAAGTTTAAAATAATCATCATAACAAATTGCAGTGAACTACAAGAATATACAGATTTTATAAAATAAGTGAATTATGGAAAAATATATAAGAAAATTAGAAGTTTGAGAACAAGACAGAAACAAAAAAGCCAAAATCCTACAGATTAAGAATATGAAGACTAAACTTAAATATGCAACAGAAAGGATTGACAGTAGGCTTGATCCAGTTGAAGAAAGAATTAGTGAGCTCAGAGAAAAACATTTGAAGCTATGCAATCAGAGGATCTAAAAGGAAATTTTTAAAAAGTGAAAATTAACAAATGCCTATGGAAATTATTGAACACCATTAAGAGACCAAACCTTTGCATAATAGGGATTTGTGAAGTACCCTAGGGGATTTATGATAGAGCAAAATAACCAAAGGGCATATTTACAGAAATAATTGCTGAATATGTCCCTTATATAGGGAAAAAGCCAAAATATCCAATCAAATTGGAGTCTAATGAAGAGTTCACCAAGACACATAACAATCTAACTCAAAAATTAAAGACCAACACAAAGTTCTGAGAGCAGCAAGCAATAAGAATCTCATCACAAAAAAGGAGTGCCTATATGATTTTCATAAGATTTATTAGCAGAAATTATACAGGCCAGGAAGAAAAATGAAGTGATACATTCAAAGTGCTTAAAGAAGAAGCTATTAACCAAGTATATTTTACCCAGCAAAGCTGTCAGACAAAAATGAGAGAAACTAAAACTTTTCCAGAATGATAAAGGCTAACAGAGTTTGTATCCACTAGAAGTGCCTTAGAAGGATTGCTAACAGAACTAGTTAAGGTAAAAGGCCACTAGTTAGTAACATAAAGTTTATACAAATAAGCACAAAACACAAAGGCAAAAATAATCCAGAACCCTATTTGAAATACTCTAAGGGCTGTAATGGTGTTGTATAAAGCAATTTTATACCTAGTATGAAGGTTAAAAGACAAAACAGATAATAAGAACTATAGCTAAAATAAATTAGTGAAGGGATAAATATTAAAACCTTATGGGCCAGGCATGGTGGCTCATGCCTAAAATCCCAGCACTTTGGAAAGCCAAGGAGGGTGGATCACCTGAGGGCAGGAGTTGGAGTTCAGCATGAACAACATGGTGAAACCCCATCTCTATTAAAAATAAAAAAATTATCAAGGCATGGTGGCACGTGCCTATAATCTCTCCTACTTGGGAGGCTGAGGCAAGAGAATCTCTTGAACCTGGGAGGCAGAGGTTGAAGTGAGCCAAGAGTGTACCATTGTACTTCATCCTGGGCAATAATAGTGAAACTCCATCTCTAAAAAAATTATGTGAATTCTAAGATCAAAAGCATAAAATCAGGGGAGACAAATTAAAAGTGAAGAGTTGTTGTATGCACTCAAAGTAGAGTTATTATTGGCTTTGCATAGACTCTTTTAGGATGCTTTATATAACTTTCACAATAACCAGAAAGCAAAAATCTATAGTATATGTGCAAAACATAAAATAGTAAAGGTTCAAAGTATATCAGCAAGAGATAACCATCAAACCACAAAGAAAAACAGTGAGAACAAAAAAGGGAACAGAACATCTGGAAAACAATCAGGAAAGTAACAAATTGGCAGTAGCAAATACTTACCTTTCAAAAATTACCTTGACTGTAAATGCATTGAAAACTTCAATGTAAAGAGTGACTTAATGAATAAAGCAAATAAGACTCAACTATATGCTGTCTACAAGAGACTCATCCCACACACACACTGAAATTTAGAGACAAAACTACATTTCACACAAAAGAAAACCAAAAAAGAGTAGGGGTAAATATACTTACATCAGACAAACTTTAAGTCAAAAACTAAAGAGAGATGGCAAAGGACATTAGATAATAATGAAAGGTCTATTCTTCAAGAAGAAATAGCAATGGCAAATATATATAGACCTAACTTTGTTGTACCTAAATATGTAAAGCAAATATTTAAAAAATAGAATGGAGATAAAGATTGCAATACAATAATGGTAGGGAACTTCACCTCACTTTCAAAAATGAACAAAACATCCCTACAAAAACTTGATAAGAAAAACACTGGACTTGAACAACACTTTAGACTAAATGGACCTAAGAGCCATATATACAGCATTCCATGCAACAGCAACAAAATTCTTACTCTTCTCAAGCACACATGGAACAGTCTATGGAAAGTGTTAGGTCACAAGAAAAATTACAGTAAATTGGAAGACTGAAATCATGTAAGTACCTTTTCTGGCCATAATTTCTAGTTATGAAACTAGAAAGCAATAACAGGAAGAATGTCAAAAAATTCACAAATACATTAAATTTAAATAACATTTCCCTGAGCAACAAATGGGTCCATAAAGAAATTAAATGGGAAATTTAGAAATATCTTGAGACAACAAAAAATAGAAACACTACAGACTGAAACTTACAGGAAGCAACAAAAGCAGTTCTAAGAGAAAAGTTTACATTAATAAATTCCTATATGAAAAAGATAAAAGATCTCAAATTAAAAAATTAACATTATACCTCAAGGAAATGGAAGCAGTAGAACAATCTTAGACCAATGTTAGCAGACTGAAAGACATAATAAAAAGGAGAAATAAATAAAACAAACTAGAAAATGATACAAAACATAAATGCTGATTTTTGAAAAGATAAACAAAATCAACAAACATTTAGGCAGACTAAGATAAAAGAAAAGACCTTTGGCCGGGCGTGGTGGCTCACGCCTGTAATCCCAGCACTTTGGAAGGCTGATCACAAGGTCAAGAGATCGAGACCATCCTGGTCAACATGGTGAAACCCCATCTCTACTAAAAATACAAAAAATTAGCTGGGCACGGTGGCGCGTGCCTGTAATCCCAGCTACTCCAGAGGCTGAGGCAGGAGAATTGCCTGAACCCAGGAGGCGGAGGTTGCGGTGAGCCAAGATCGTGCCATTGCACTCCACCCTGGGTAACAAGAGCAAAACTCCTCCTCAAAAAAATAAACATAAAAAAAAGAAGAAAAGAAAAGACGTACATGAAGAAAATAATAAATGAAAGAGGAGATATCATTACTAATGTCACAGAAATACAAAGGATTATAAGAGCTTATTATGAACAGATGTATGCCAAAGAATTGAATAATCTAAAAGAAATGAATAAATTCCTACACATACACAATCTACCAACACTGGAACATGAAGAAATAAAAAATCTGAACAGAACAATGACAAGTAAAAAGACTGAATTAGTAATTAAAAGTCTCTCATCAGTGGTGAGAGAGGGCACCCTTGTGCCAGTTTTCAAAGGGAATGCTTCAAGTTTTTGTCCATTTAGGTTTGTAATAAATAACTTTTATTATTTTGAGATACATTCCAATGATATTTATTGAGAATTTTTAGCATAAAGGGCTGTTGAATTTTGTCAAAAACCTTCTCTGCATCTACTGAGATAATCATGTGATTTTTGTCTTTGGTTCTGTTTATGTGATGGATTACATTTACAGATTTGCATATGTTAAACCAGCTTGCATCACAGGAATAAAGCTGACTGGATTGTGATGTATAAGCTTTTTGATGTGCTGTTTGATTCAGTTTGCCAGTTTTTTATTGAGGATTTTTGCATCAATATTCATTATTAAAACTGGCCTGAAATTTTCATTTTTAGTTGTGTCTCTGCCAGGTTTTGGTATCAGGATGATGTTCGTCTCATAAAATGAGTTAGGGAGGATTCCCTCTTTTTGTATCATTTGGAAGTTTCAGAAGGAATGATACCAACTCCTTTTTATACCTCTGGTAGAATTCGGCTGTGAACTTGTCTTAACTTGGCTTTTTTTTTGGTGGGTGGGCTATTAATTGCTGCCTCAACTTCAGACATTGTTATTGTTCTATTCAGGGATTCAACTTCTTGCTGGTTTAGTTTTGGGAGGGTGTAAGTGTCCAGTAGTTTATCCATTTCTACTAGATTTACTGTTTATAATGCATAGTGTTGTTTGTAGTAATCTCTGATGGTAGTTTGTATTTCTGTGGAATTGGTGGTGATATCCCCTTTATCATTGTTTATTGTATCTACTTGATTCTTCTCTCTTTTCTTTTTTTATTAGTGTGGCTAATGGTCTACCTATTTTGTTGATCTTTTCACAAAACCACCTCCTGGATTTATTGATTTTTTTTGAAGGGTTTTTTGTGTCTTTCTCCTTCCGTCCTGCTCTGATCTTAATTATTTCTTGTCTTCTGCTAGCTTTTGAATATGTTTGATCTGCCTCCTCTAGTTCTTTACACCTGAACACAGGGAGAGGAACATTGCACACCAGGGCCTGTTGGAGAGTGTGAGGGCTAGGAAAGGGATAACGGGGTGGGGAGATTGGGGATGGATAACATTAAGATAAATACCTAATGTAGATGATGGGGGAATGGATGCAGCCCACCACCATGGCATATTTATACCTGTTTAACAATCCTGCACGATCTGTACATGTACCCCAGAACTCTAAGCATAAAATTCTTTCATCAAAACAAAATCACCTCAGGATTTGAGGACTGTACTGCTGAATTCTAGGAAACATTAGTACCAATGCTTCACACACTTGAAGATCAAAGGAGGGGATACATCCAAACTTATTACAATGCCAGCATTATTCTGATACTAAAGCCAGTTAAGAACATTATAAGAAAAGAAAATTGAAGGCCAATATTTTTGATGAACATAGATTCAGAATCTTAAAAAAATTCTAACAAACTGACTTCAAGAATACATTAAAAGGATCATTGGACATGAGCATGTAGGAGTTACCCCAATAAAAATTTCTATTTCATTTATTTCTGCTCTTCATTAGGTCTTTCCTTTTGCTATTTTTGGGCTTAGATTGCTCTTAGATGTGAGAATAGACACATACAGATCCATAGACATGATATCTCACATCAACAGAATAAAGGGAAATATCATATGATCGTCTCATTAGTGCAGAAACAGCATTTGATAAAATTCAAAATATTTTTATTATAAAAACTCAACTAATTAGGAACTGAAGAAATGTACCTTAGCACAATAAAGGCCATATATAATAGTCCACAGCTAACATTATACTCAATGGTGAAAAATTGAAAGCTTTTACTCTAAGACTGTTTAAAAAATAAGGATGTTCACTCTTACCATTTCTATTCAACATAGCTTCACAGTCCTTGTCAGAGCAATTATGCAATAGAAAAAAAATTAATAAAAGGCATCCAGTATGAAAGGAAGAGGTAAAATTGTTCATGTTTGCTGATGACTTGGTTTTTTAGATATAAAGTTCTAAGTATTCCACCAGGAAACTGCTAGAACTAATAAACAAATACAGTATACTTAAAGGATACAAAAATCAACACAAAAAAATCAGAATACCTCTGACCACAAACTTGGATGCCTCTAAAACAGTTACATTGAGAAAACAGTTACATTGAGATAGCTGAGATAACAGCCTCTGATCAACTTTTATTTTATGTCCTTCTTTCAACATCCTGCTTATCTGTTTTTCTTATTCTGGTTAGTAACTTGATTCTTTAGTGCGTGTGTGTGCTTACCATCCATTTCCCAGTGAATGCACCTGTAGTTCATTATTTTTTGAAAATGAGTACGATGTCCTTGTATGGCATTAATCATATTGTTGCTAAGCATATGGGAAGTTTTAAATATTTTATTATTTATGAAAACATTATGAACATACATGTAGATATCTTCTAGTACATGGTTGTAAACACTTCTCTAGAACATTAACTAGGAAATAGAATTACGGGTTAAACAGTAATATCTCTGCAACTTTACAGTTAGAATGATGTCAAAGGGTTTCTATAACACACACTTTTATGTGATTACCTTTTGGTATTTCTTTGTTACATTTTTTAACTAAAGTTGGGGCAGCTGGGAAAGAAACATCTTTCTCTGTGTGAAGAGTATAAAATATTCTCTTATTGCTATGTTATTTTAATATTATAAAGTTGCTTTCCACTTAAATAATATTTATGTATGATTTAAGACACTTCAGTCTCATTTATTTCCAGCTGAATGGCTCTGATATTTCTCTATTTTACTCTTTTTTTTTTTCTTTTTAAATTTTTATTGCATTTTAGGTTTTGGGGTACATGTGCAGAACATGCCAGATAGTTGCATAG
>CM052667.1:935439-961266 GCA_028533165.1 Leontopithecus rosalia | reverse complement strand
GGTGCCTGGTCTTATGTTTAAGTCTTTAATCCATCTGGAGTTAATTTTAGTGTAAGGTGTCAGGAAGGGGTCCAGTTTCTGCTTTCTGCACATGGCTAGCCAGTTTTCCCAACACCATTTATTAAACAGGGAATCCTTTTACTGATTAAGATTCTCCTCCTTTTTATGTTCTCATATTTTATTCCTTCTACCTGATTAAAAGTTACACATACTTTTTATATCATTATGTTGGTTCCCTTTGAGATTTCACCATTACTATTTGCTGAAAAATTAAAATTAATTACTATCCTTCCACACTGTGATGCAATTTAAGGCCTTAAATACACAATTTATGGAGTCTCTCTTTCCAGTGTTACATTTTTGTGCTTACAAAATAGAACTTAATACTATTATTATAAAAACAGGTAATACTGTAATATTTCATTATACGTAGAGACATTATTAGATTTACCTATTTATTAGTTTCTTTACTCAGTTTCCTTCTTGAATCTTTCACTTTCTTTTTAGGCTTGTTTCACTAATGCACCAACTTTAACAATTACAAACATGTTTAGTGAAGTTAAAATGGTGGCAGTTTCTAAGATTTTGTTGTTCTGAAATGATTTATTTAACAATTTACTTATGGATGAAATTTGGTTAGATACTTATTTTTTCTCAGCTCTTTAAAGATAGAATGCCATTACCTTTTTTGTTTCTATTATTAGGGAGCAGTTTACTGTCAGTTAAAATGTCATTTAACTGTAATTGGGTTGTCTTTTTTGTAGATTGAAATATATTTTCGTCTACAGTTCTATAAGCACACTGTAATGTGCTGAAGTTTTAATTTCTTATCATTTCTTTATTGATATATGCTAGATCTCTGGGTTAATGGTTTTTAAAATATGAATTTAGAAAATCCATTTATGTAAAAAAATTTTCTTTTTTGTTTTCATATTATCTACTTTGGGGACTCTATTTTAAATGTATGAGAGGTTTTTTTTTCAACTTTACCCATTTATTTTCCATATTCCTTTTTGTTTACCTGACCATGCTGCATTGTGTTTTCTCCAAATTTATTTTTCAATTTAATATTTTTCTCTTCCAATTTGCCAAATATCCCATTTCACATATCCAGTGATATTTGCTGTATATATACATATATACATAGATACCACACATGTATACGCACACACACACACACACGTCACACTCCTATGAGGGTGGTACTATTGTCATCTTTACTTTATGGATGAAAAAGTTCTGGAAAAAACAGGTTTAAACGACAAGCTCAAAGATTCTCTGTTCTTTAAGTGTCAGAAGTAAAAATTGAATAAAGGTAGTGTGAATCTGGGGTACTTTCTCTTAATTCTACACTGCTCCAATCATGTTACTGTAAAAAGAAGAGAAAATTGTGGATATCAGCCCATAGAATAATGTACGTATATAATGGTTATTTCCAATTACTTTCATCCACATTTCTTTCCTTCTTTACCGATGCCTACTTAGCATATATCTTAATTGCCCTAGTTTTTTTTAACCATGTGTGATAAAAGGTGTAAAACGTAATATAAACTTTTTTACTTGGTGTATGTGTATCTCATTTATTTTGTGCCTTTGGTTGGGTCCGAGAAAGAGAGGAAGAGACGAAGGGAGGGAAAGAGAGAGACTGTTTTGAAATGTGCTCAATAATCTAGTTGTATTTCATGGTTTTATAAGAAAATTCAGAATTATTTTTAACAGCAGTTGTACTAATAAAATTATGAGTTCTGACCTTTACTTATTCTCATAGATGCCCTAAGAAAAGTTTTAACTAAATCAAGAAGGTGAACTTGAAACAAAATATTTTGAAAATTTCTTTACTTGTGAATATTATGTTCAATCGCAAAATATTTATTGAATATCTTAGAGAACCTGGAGGCAAATTCAAGGTAGGCTGAAAGATTTCAAGTCCTTTTAGGTAGAAAAATGAGAAACAGCTCAAGCTTTCTTGTGCAGCATTTATTATTACTTGGGCAATCAATTAATTCTGTAAAGGACTCTGTGGGAAAACAAATGAACTATTAATTGAATTTTAATACTTATCATAACATATATATCCTAATGCATTAAATTTATGATAGAAGTATACAGACCCTTTTCCATTATGCACATTTAAAATGCACTGTGATCCCTTTATAAATATAGTTTAAAATATGTCCATATTTATTTCACAGTACTAATGCCAAATTGTATTATTCCAGATTCTTATGAAGCTGTAATTGTTGTATCTTTGCTTTAAAAGCATGTTATTGATCCTATCTATGACTTTATATAGACATTAGTAAAAAATGCTAACTCTTATAATTTCATACTTGTCCTTATGGGAAATCATCATCCCCTTTACATGAACTGAATTGTGATGCAGTTTCTAGGAATGCATTGGAGTTATAAATTTAGACTGCATATAGATTAAAATTTATGTATACCTTTGATTCTATATAGTTAACTGGTGTTTCTTTGTTAAAGTATGCAGAAGGAAATGAAGTTAAAATATAAGTCTTAATGTATAAATGTTTTGAATTGATCTCTATTTAAGGTCACTTTAAAAAAAGTCTTGGAGCTGCTAAATCCAACATTAAGTATTACTCATAATGTACTGTATAATAACACTGTTTAATTGCAATACAGCAGTTACAGAACTTTACATGCAAATTAAGCTATAATCATATATATTTAATTTATGTTTTAGCTGGACTTAAGTCTATTGTGTAGAAAGTCCAATATACTTAAAGCCACTATTTTACTCTTACTTATTACATACATGTTCAGATCTCAATCTTGATTACAATAAAAATTATAATTATCTACAATTAAACTCATTTTAGAGTTTAAACTCATTTTAGAGTTTTACCTAGATCATGTATCTGTTTATTAAAAAATCATATTGTATTTCATGCTTTGGAAAACTAATGCATGGTAGAATTCATTTTTCTTAAATCTGTGAAAGGAATAAAACTTGTAAAGCAGATACTTATGTCCTTTCATTAATGGTATATTGAGCCATGATGGAAAGGAAGATATAATGATATTATATTTAAAAATCCATGAAGTTCTTTAATGCAAAAAAAAAGACTGACTTTAGCAGCATTAAGCACAGAGCTGCTGACACAGTGAAGGATTACACTATAATATGGAACAGTATGAATAAGTGATGTGCAAACTTCCTACCAGAGGAGCATTCAGGATACTGGAACATATGGTTCTGGACGGCTTTTTTTTTCCCTCAGTAACTACAGATTCTGGCCGGAGATTTCTGTTGATTCATACAAAATCTCTTGATTAGAATCCTCAGCCATCTGCTGCAGGATGTCAGTGTATGAAAATGTCAGCAGAAAGAGCAGAACTTAAAGCTTATTTGTGGAAAGGATTTAAAGCTAGCATAATCATGAATAAGACAAGGTGATCAGCTTTAATGTGGTCAGGAGCTAATTTATGTTGAGAGTAAAAAGAGGGTGAAAAGTTAGATAAAAATGTTCTCCAGAAAAAGCCAAGATAACCACATAAACATTTCTCTACTATTTATAGTTCTCTATTGTTTATAGTTCTCTACTGTTTACAGTTAAGACAGCTGCTGAACCTTTGTTACACAGAAGCAGTAAAGCAATTTACACTGTAATATTCTAAAACAAATTTTCTGAAACATAAAACTAATAACTATTTAAATTTTATTACAGAGGAAACCTGGGTACAGTAATATTAGCTAATATTTATATAAAATGTTAAATTATTTTTAGGATAACCCACACTTAATAACGTAGATTCAATAACTACCGTATCATTGAAATGTCTTATTTACTGGTCATCAGTAACAATCCAAATTTCATATGCAATTTTTTGTCTTTAAACTTTTGACATAATCTTTTACTCTTTCTCAAATTATTCTCATTTACATTTCCGTACAGTATACATATCTGATTTTTCTCCATCTTTTATCTTTTCTTTGCTGCCAGCACTTTTTATTTTCACTTCCCAAAATATATAAATTTCCCCAAATATTCTATTCTTTTTCACGTGTTCTGTCATTTGTCAGTTTCATTCACCCTGACATGATTTCAACTGCTATGGTTATTCACTGACACTCTTGGAATTTTTTCTAAAAGTTGATAATCCAACTATCAGTATTATATTGAACATATCAACATAACCTTGGGTACAGATTCTACAAAAACAAAGCTTAACCCCCTCATAGATTTTTCCACTTAAACAAAAAAATTTGAAAAACCACAAAATATATCAGATTTTTTTGACTTTCTTATTATAGTAAAGTATAAAATAATATAAACAATTCAATAGTTGTAAGTATTTTTAAAACACAGTAACATAACTGGGTGCAGTGGCTCATGACTGTAATCCCAGCACTTTGGGAGATCAAGACTTACTTGAGCGCTAGAGTTCAACACCAGCCTGCCAAAATGGAGAAACCTCATCTCTACAAGAAAAATACAAACATTAACTGGGCTGATGGTGCACCTGTGGTCCCAGCTGAGACCACAGGAGCTTGAGGTGGCACGTAAGAGGATTGCTGAATGATATAGGAGGTTGCGGCTGCAGTAAGTCATGATTGCGCCACTGCACTCCAGCCTGGGCAACAAAGCAAGACCCTATATATCAAAAACATATCAAAACAAAATACATAAACATGTAAGTTACGAATGCGAATATCAGTAAAACTTTTGAAACACTCATGTCTTGTACATGGTTCAGTTGGCCCAGGCTGCACATGGTTTAGACAGTAAACAGAGTAGACACTATTGCATTAGTACCCTAATCAAGTTGGATCTGAAAAGTAAGTGGTACATTCATAATCTAGCTAAAACCAACGGGCTGTCACAATCAACATTTAAAAAATAATAAGCATGCTGAATATGAAAAATATGTGCCAAATCAATAAAGAATTTATTCTTTATTACCCTTGCAATCCAATAGACTACAGGTTGGAACAGTAGGCTTCCCTCTGAGGGAATACTCAGAGGGGAGCCTCCCTCTTTTTTCTTTCTCTTTGATTCTTTATTTACCCATCAATGAAGGTTGATATGTGATTTGGTAATCCAGCCAGGAGGTCACTACTGAAGAATGGTGCTGACCATTAGACTCAAGGATCACTTGATCCCAGGAGATACCTTTCTTGTACTTCCCTGCATCCAACTGGAACTGTCATTTTCTGAAATCTCAGTCTCATGTTTTATCCATACTAGGATCAAGGCAGCTTAAACCCTGGCTGCTAGAGTTAGGATTGTAGTCCCATGGTCCTCCCAGGTTAGGAAAGCAAATGAAGTAGATATACCATAATCACATTTTATTATAAAGAATTAGATTTATAGAGACATAGCATGAGGTCCTCAAACTGCAAACAGATCCTTTTGCATATTATCAATCTACATTTATAAACAATAAAAAAATCCTATTTTGTAGAATGTGTTACAAAATCTTTGTGACAGTAGGTTAGACGAATATTTTTCAAAGGGAACAATATAAACACAGTGTACAATATAAAAAAGATAAAAGGGAATTAAAGAAAAATATTTTACATGTAGAAAACAAAAAAATTAAGATAAGGCAAGTACACTTAGAAAAAATTTTTGAAAACTTATATTTCACAAAGAACTTATAGTTGAAATACAGAAGTCTTACAACTTGACAATAAGAAGATAAACAACTCTATTTCAACACGCTTTCAAAATAAAATTTCATATAAAATTCCAATAAGCACAGAAAATATACCCAACAGTAATACTCATCAGATAAATGCAAATTAAGGCAACAATGAGTTATCAGTACGCACCCACTAGAACAGTCAATGTTAAAGAGTGACATTGGAATCAACATGGTGAAACCCTGTCTCTACTAAAAATACAAAAAATAAAATTAGCCAGGCATGCTGGCAAATGCCTGTAATCCCAGCTACTCAGGAGGCTGAGGCAGGAGAATTGCTTCAACCTGCCAGGCAGAGGTTGCAGTGAGCCACAGGTGCAGTGAGCTAAGTTTGCGCTACTGTACTCCAGCCTGGGCAACAAGAGCAAACCTCTGTCTAAAAACTAACAAATACTTTTCTTATATAAAAATGAAAAAATATGAGTCATACAGCATCATGACATAATCATATAGATACTATGTTGAGTAAACCAATCTTTTTAGCTTCACCAAAAGAATACATATTGGATTCCTCTTTAGGACAATTTAAGGCACTAAAAAAGAAATAAAAACTGTTAACTCAGGATTGTAAATCTAACCTACTTTTACTAGATATAGAATCCTAAATTATAAAAAGTACTCTGAGTTATACAAAATATAAAATTAAAGAATGGAGCTGGGGAGGGGTGGGCGGAGTGTTGACTGCAAAGCATTAGGGAACATTCAGGGAATAAGGAAATATTCATTTTATACAGATTGATATTGCAATGTTGCATATATTGGTCAAATTTCACTTCATTTGACAATAATACATCTGTATAATAAATTTTTCAAAACTGTAAAGATTGTGCATTGAAAGTAGTGTCCTCTAAAGGTCTGTGTCCAACTTAGTAGTATTTATAGAGAAAACATGTATATAAAATAAATTCTAAATTAATTTAATTCTGATTTGGAAATAATCCCATAAGAAAATAATTTTGTATGTTTAAAGATGTATTCATAGAAAATCTTTATACTACCACTTGGAGTAGCAATCAAATCTCAAAAATCTGATTATGTGACATTTATCTACATATAATTCATTACTATTAGGCCTTCAATTATATGCCATAATATTTACATTATGTTAAGTGAACAAACTAGTTATATAATATGCAATCAGAGTTCAGGCAAATGTTTAGGAAAAATATTCTGAGGATAAAGGAGTAAGGAATTATTTCTTCTTTAGAATCAAAATAACACATGTTGTTTTAAAACTAACAAAGAAAATAAACTAATAAAAAACAGCATGCAATATTAGGCTTTAATTTAAAACAAACTTATTGATGTAAATGTTCTCATATATTTTCCAATGAAAGTACAAATAATAGCTGCTTAAATAATACACATAAATGAATATTATGATTATAAAATATGCAAATGATAGCATTTAACCTTGTAGAAACTTTAAAATATGGTAAATTTTCTGATTTTTTTTCTGAGGGTATACACATTTCCATTAAAACTCTTTTAAACAAGCATTACATCACTGAATGTCATGGTTTGATACAATAAAATTTTTTAAATCTTCATTTGGATTTTTTTTCTTAGTTCATAAAATAATCCTTCCAAATGTTTACAAATTATAATTAAACCAAGCATACAAATTTAATCAATAAAAGCACGTAGAAATGAACACAAAATACACTAATAAAAGTTAGTAATTAAGTTTTTTATTGTTGATAACTTTAGATTTGTTATATTCTGAGTTAGAAAAACACTGGAGTAGGGATTATCTTTGCACTATTGATTTAAAAAGATTTGACAAGTAAATTAATAATGTAAACAAGATATGAGGAAGGAAATGTTCTACTTAGGAAAAAAATCTCATTTCAATTAAATTAGAAGCAACAATTTGCCTAACAATTATAATTAAAAATGAGCCTTATATGTGCAATAAATACGGTTTGGCGAGATTTCTATTTGGCAGTGTTTGCACATTAGCTTTAATTGCTGGATTCCCTGGGAATGACTGAAACTCTTTCTTTAAAAATAATCTTCATTTCAGATTATGATGATGCTTCCTGTAGTTGGGCAGAATTAATAGGATTTCATCTTGTTTATAGTAGTGACTCCTAAGTATTTTTATTTTCTTTACAGAGGCAAATTCCTGTGGACAATAGATTCTAAAATGAGTGCTTTTCATTGTGAAGCAGTAAGCTCACAGCCAATGTAAAAGTGAAAGCAAATACTAAGTGACTTAACAGGAAGACAATAGACTGTGAGACATAACCCTCAGACACTAGAGTTCTATTCTTTTAAAATTTTATTATTAAATAAAATTTAGTTTATACTATCACTGAATTCAATAATATTGTTTGAAAGTTTATTTTAACCAATTATTTTGCTGTATTGAGACACCACTCTCCTGAATCTTAATAATAGTCATATGTGGCACCTGTCCAAAAAGTCACATAAGAATTTCAACAAATTTGAGAAAGCATTCCTATACTATATTGCCTTCCATAAATAAATGCAGTAACTCATAATGCCCTGACAGATATATCCCCAAATGAGGAGGTTTGTATCATTCTAAAATGGTACACTGGGACAGCGATTTTATTCAGAAAATGTACTCTTCCCCTTTCAAGAATCTCATTTTGCATAACACTGTTGCCTCTGGGTCAAGAATAAAAACTTGTGACTAAAAGAAAAAATAACTTGGGAAATAGTTCTGTCAGTCATGTCATTTCTGAATAATAATAATAGTGATAATGATAAATATATTTTAGAGCACTTTTCTTTCTGAAAGTTCAAAGCTTCTGTGAAGGTCAAGAACAGAGAGTTACACCCTTATTCATTTTATCTAATACAAGACTACGGTGGTATAATGTGGAGACTATATTTACATAAAAGGGCATTTTTCTCGATGATTGACAATGGTTTTATAAGAGCTGTGTGTCATCACCAGAAGAGCTACTTAGCTGAAGAACACAAATACTAAAGACTATCTGGAATCCATTTGCATGCATGCATGTTGTCTGTGTTTATGCATGTGTACAACAGAGCTTCTAAATAAATGAGACAAGAATAATGCAATTTAATCAACCAGGGCAGTTTATTATAAAAGTATTTTTAAAAACACTTTTCTCTGGGATAATTCTAATTTGCTTGATTCAGCATAGATTGGATTCAAGGTGAAGCAAAAGGCTACCTTAAATATAAAAATGCTTATTTGGGCATAGGTAAGATATTGCTGAATGTTTACAGTATAATGCTATTTAAATTCAGTTAAACATATACTTATTCTACATATTTTTCATAAAATGGAGCTCTTTATTAATCATTTAAGAAGTGAAAGACCTTTTTCCGTACTGAAAGATAAATATAATTCAAATCACTCAACTTCCAATATTGAATGAGAATATAAATGCTAGTTATAAAATATTGTACTTGATTTATCTGCTATAAAGTTTTCATTTACAAGTGTAAACCATTTTGTCTTTATTACCCACTTTTGTGATAATTAATTTGTGAATGGTGACCTGACTGATCTATACCTCTTTATCTTAATTGATTTTTTATTTCAAGTATAGATCCCCCAAAATAAGAATATGGCTAATTTATTTAAAATTTTTAAAAAGTAATTTATATATATATATAATGTATTTCAAGACACACATTATTACTTGAACTGATACAGAAATTGTTATGATAAACATTCAAATGCTTTTAGATATTAAGAAAATTTAAGTACATTTTCTTGTGTCTTGGCACAAGTTCTCTAGAAAACAGAAACTGAGAAAACCTTAAGTGGCAATATTTAGCTGGATGGAATCCTGAGGTTGTGAGAGTGAGGGGGTAGTGCTATGTGGCAGGGAAATGTCTGGTGATGTGTTACTGAGCTGGCTGCCACTTAGTGAAGAGCAATGACTGTCACTGAGCCACAGAAGACAGTCCTGGGAACTCTCTATTCAAACTCTACCACTTGATATAGTTTACTAAAAGAGAGCTTGTGGAAGAAATTTATCTGCTGACACCCTGTTGCTCCCTGTCCCCCAACTGATCAAAATTTGTACCATGCAGAGATAACCACACACTTTTGACAAGTGCTGCCTGTTTTCTTGGCAACTGCTGGGGTATCTTTGCCCTCCATTTAAAAAATGATATTACATGAAACCAGAATTAATTTACAAAGCCAAGATTCTAGGCACTGGCCTTAGGAAGCATTAAAAATGCACAAAGAACTATATATAGTTGGTTCCTATGGGCATTGTTGTGGCTGAGCAACTGAACAAAGGCCCAGAATACAGGTTTTTAAAAATACTATGCAACACAGAAGATATGTCCAATGTAGTCTGTTGTATTTGTGGTTTTTAAATGTGATTGTGCCCCACTAGTGTATCTGAATTCACTACCAACAAATGGGACACCACTGATGTAAAACATTACTAATTGTAAAAGTACAAGTGAAATCAGGCAGACTCTAACCTAAAGCATTAACTCTATATTAAATTGTTTTCAAATATGTTTCCTTTAATCTCTCCTTTATTTGGTCATGTTATTGTATTAGTTGTAGTTCCTTAAGAAAACAGAACCAATCATTTATCTATCATCTCTCTCTCTCTCTCTCTCTCTCTATCCATCAATCTACCTATATATCATCTATCTATCTATCTATCCATCCATTTTGCTCTACTAATTTTTAAGATTTCAGCTTCCTATGAAGTAAAACGATCATTGTATTTTATTTATTTATTTATTTATTTTTTGAGACGGAGTTTCGCTCTTGTTACCCAGGCTGGAGTGCAATGGTGCGATCTCGGCTCACCGCAACCTCCGCCTCCTGGGTTCAGGCAATTCTCCTGCCTCAGCCTCCCGAGCAGCTGGGACTACAGGCACGCGCCACCGTGCCCAGCTAATTTTTTGTATCTTTAGTAGAGACGGGGTTTCACCATGTTGACCAGGATGGTCTCGATCTCTTGACCTCGTGATCCACCCGCCTCGGCCTCCCAAAGTCCTGGGACTACAGGCTTGAGCCACCGCGCCTGGCCTAGAAAAGAAAGATTGATGTTTTAATTAATTTTGTACATAGGACATTAACATTCGCATTCCAAAAATGCAGCTTTATGGATATAACATCTAATTTAATTTTCATATTCCTTTATTCTAGAGAGTAGTTTCCTCAGTTGGAAAATTGGTGAAAAATCCATTATCAATACAACTTTGTTTATTACCGTAAAGTATCTGATAGTCATAGTTGTTATTTTAAAATTATTTGAAGATTAATTATAATATAATTTTAGTGGGAAAGAAATTCAGCAGATAATGTAGATTATTTTTTTCTCCTAGAAATTTTCTATTTAAATGAACTATATTCCTATGTAATGCAATTTTAGCATATTATGTAGACTATAAAATAAATGAAACCTCATTTACTGCACGTTGCAGAATCAGTACTTGTAAATGATATCTAGGGAATTTCATTTCTACATACCAAGCAAAATGTAATGTTAGTAATAGTGTAACTTATCAACATTTGATTTTCTTGGACTGGAGGTCAGCAAGTTTTCATCAAAATATTAAATAAATATTTTGAATACAAAATAAGAAAACATTAATATTTTCACTGTCCTATGCACTGCAAAATTTCATTCTCTTAAGTTCTTAAATGTCAACTACTAAGTAAAACACAAGAATGATGGTAACAGTAATTAAGGCACTCATTTCAAACATTGTGTTCATACCAGCTCTCTTGAAACATGGATGTTTACTATAAAAACTTAAATTTCAGAACAATAACCATACCTCTATGGAAATACTACTCCATCTGAATAATACCAGTGTTGGAATAAAAAAGACTTCTGTGTAATGCTAGTAGACACACACACACACACACACACACACACACACACACAGTTTCAAGCCTGAGTCTTCCTAGATGAAAAAATGACTGCTTAAGAGAGGATCAATATTTGATTTTATAGAACCAAACATGACTAAGTGCTGATATCAGCTGAAAAAATTAAATAAGTAAAAGCATTTCATATCCACTCTTTTTATTTTTCAAGAATAAAATGTGCAGTCATTAACTACAGACTCTGATACTCATTTCTCCTGTCTAACTGTAGTTATGTATCCTTTCACCAACATCTCTCAGTCTCCCATCCCTCCAGCCAGGTAGGTTCTGGTAATCACTATTCTACTGTCCACTTTTACAAGAATTATATGAGGTAATGCATGTGTTAATTAGCTAGATTTAACAATTTCACAATGTATATATAACTTAAAAATCATGTTGTCTATGATAAATATATGCAAGGTTATCAGTCAATTTTTAAAAGTTAATTAAGTAAAGTATGGTGTGTATTAAGCTACTAGAAAAGACTATTTAGTGGTTTACCATCATCAGTTAAGTTGCCTTAAAAAAGTAACAGCCTTTACAAATTTATGGAATATAAAATATTATTACTGAGTTTAAGAAGACAATTGTGAAATGACCTTAAGGAGTCCAAATCTGAAAACAGTCAAACGTAGGCTATAGGTTGCAGCAAAGTAAAATGTAAGCAAATGAATTGGAGGTAACTGTGACAAGTAATTCCAAGAGGAATAACAGCATGATTTTTAAAACCATATTATGAGTAATACTATTTAATCTACATAACAAAGTAATATTACCATCTTTGTTGAAAGGTAAGAAAATTGAGACAGAGGAGTTTATGCACTTTAAAAATTTTTTAAAGTGAATTGTGGTCTTTTAAACCTAGACACTCAGAATCTAGTCTGTATGTCTAGAGGAAATATCTAGAAAATATATTCTAGATTACAAGATAATGGTATACTGAAAGTGCTGTCTCAGTAACAATTTAAAGGCAGAAATTCTAAACACATTACAAAAGTTGTAGTAAATCTCACCAACTTCTAAGGACAGTGGAATACCTGCATCAAATTACACTTAGAAAGAGCAGCACAATAACCCTGAAACATTTTCCCTCCTCCCAGACTCAAGACATTTTATATTAGGCCCCTATCAATAGAATTATCTTGCTAGATAATGACGGTAAAACTAATGTTAGAATGTATTTCCAACATTAGTTAGAAGAATACTATTATTTCTACTATTATTTTAATATGCAGATACCAAAGGTCACAGAAACTAGACAGTATTTATGCATTAAACTATAAAAGTATACAATATGTCCAAAATAACAAATGAAAATCAAATAACCAAGTGATAATCATTCAAATAATCAGGTAACCACTTTCTGAAAAAAGGATTGTAATTCCGTTCTTAAATTTTTATGAGCATCTACAAATGGGGTTAGATCATTGCCACTTATTGAAACCTGGAAGCATATTCTAAGTGTATCTTCTCCTGAAATTTTAGTTCAAACATTTTCTTTTCTGCTGTTTTTATAAAACACATTATCACATTAAAGGGCACATTTTAAACACCTGACACAGACATACAAATAGGTTTATGTTTCAGTGACACTACATGCTATTTTCCTGAAATGATCATTTCCAATATCCTATTAAGTAAGTTAATATATACATAGTGTAACTACAGAAGTTCTAGTGCACTGGTTTTTAGCACTGCTTAAATGGCTTGCATTTTTAGATCAGTAGTCACACCTGCTAAATCTGTTCTCCTTAGGCCAAGCTATTCATCAAGGGAAGCAGCATCTTTTTCCTCAACCATTTTTTCTTTCACCATTAATTCTACAGGGTCCCCAAAATTTTCAAAGGAATAAGAGAGGTTCATATCATTGTGATATATCAGACCACTGCTACACAAGTACAAGAGACTTGTTTCACTTGTATAAGCTTTGGAGGTTATATTTCAATGGCTCCTACTGTTAAGAGTCTTATATTTTTATTATAATGTAAAAAGATTAAACTAATTTGAGGACAACATTAAGATAATAATGTGATGAAAAATTAATATCAAGTTGAACTGCTGATTTTTACAAGTGATGGATTGTTTCCAACATTAATTTTTTATAACCGAGTCATTATATCATTAAAATTTAGAAATATAAAGAACAAGTAGAAAACGTGTAGATAAATACATGAGGCTAAACTTGCTTTTAAAAGGCTAAGTTAAATGAAGGTGTGTCAGATCATGTTTAATTTAAAAGTGAAGGAAGACATGCTTTTTAGAGATATTAGTTTACTGTGGCATTTAAAGTCAAGGTAAATACTAAAATATTCCTGCTACATAAAACAGAAGATGTGATGTGTCATTGGTACAAATTGACTCTCAGTATTTTAAAACACATGGGGAAATTTTCATTTCCTTTAATTATAAATTTTTAAATATGATTATTTACATTCTAGACAGCTTCATCATATACTTTTTAAAGAAGTCAAGTTACCTTAAACATATTCTTGGTGATTTATGTCACCAAATAAAAGAGTTTCATAGTATCACTTACTTCAGGGTATTTCAGAAGTGAAAGACACATACAATATCATTAAGATTTCATACATTTGCACTAGGATTTTTATAACTGCTATTTATTGAATTAGTTATGTATCACTTTAATACATTGAGTGTAATTACAGTAAAAACTCTGAAGGATAATATTATTATCTTCCTTCTACCAGTAGTGACTGAAGCTGTGAATGAAAGCAACTAGCTGATTTTGAACACAGGCATACCTAACCTCATATTTTGTGTTGTTTCACGTATATGGCAGTCATTATATTAGAAGCTTGAGCAATAAATAAAGGCTTCCATTTATTTTCAGAACCTGTGAATGGGCACCAAAGCATATAAGAGCTTTAGCAATTCCGTTTGAATTTGCATAGTTGGAGAAGCCTGTATGTGTGTGGGCCGGCTTATGACACCATGTTAGAGGATGTATTAAATCCTGTATGTAGACATGCTAGAAAACAAAACATTATCGCATAATCGAAAATATTGAACACTGTTTATCAAATAGAAGGGAGTCAAGTTGAAAAATTGAGATTAAAGCTCTTCTAGAAACACAGTGCCAGCCTAATAGTAACCCTATCATGTCTATCTACCTTCTTTCAGTTTACGCTGTGCCTTGTTACCTGTATCTAATGATATGGTAACAACATCAGCACAAAGAATCACCCAATGCATCTTACTTTTCTACTTTTTTTTTGTACTCAGTCTTTCACAAAGATTTGTGAAAGCTTGTGGTGATTGAAATACGTATATGTAAACATTTTTTCAATTATATTCATTTTTACATACAACAGAATTAAAGTCTAATTTTCCCGAAGGAACATGATACCTTCAACAGTTATTTCCAAAGGATGGAGTTGGTCTCATCTTTTCTAACACTATGCTAGCGTAGATACGTTGATTTTACCATTGTTCTTTCCTTCTCCTAACTGCACTATTCTTTTTTTGGTTTGTTGTTTGTTTTGGAGATGGAGTCTTGCTCTGTTGCCCAGACAGGACCACAGTGGCGCAATCTTGGATCACTGCAACCTCCAGCTTCATGAGTAGCTGGGATTACAGGCACATGCCACTGTGCCTGGCTAATTTTTGTATTTTTCAGTAGAGATGGGGTTTCACCATGTTGGCCAAGCTGGTCTCAAACTCCTGACCTCAGGTGATCCACCCACCTTGGCCTCCCAAAGTGCTGGGATTACAGGTGTGAGCCACTACACGCAGCCTTATTCATTTTATGCCTTTTATATTAATATCTATGGTTCCAAAAATATAAGTTAATTATCCTTTTCCTTTAATATCCTAAATTATTCTAACTAATTTATCAGTCAAAAAACGTTTTTCTGATGGCAATAACTAGTTTAAAATTGTAAAGTATTAATATATTTTCCAACTCCCAGTCTACTTCCAGCTTTATATATTAATACTATTATTTACAAATCTCACTTTCCTTTTGTCACAAAATCATTCACAAAAAAGGTACTGTGTTTTTCATACACAATACCTTTAATATTTTTGCTTCTCTAAAATTGTTTCATTGTACTTTAAAAAAACATGCACCACATTTCAATATCTGTTACAGTAACCACCTCTTCTATGATGCCTTGTTGATGTTAATTATAGTATATTCTGCCTTTTTAGACTACTGTAACAATCCGTTGAATTATTATTCACAGGATCATCACCTTGGATTACAATGATATGTTTGTGTCTCAAACTCTATAAATCATTTCACACTTCTTGGAGGAATGATCTTGATGTGTACAACTTTATACCTTTGTTAACAAAGATTTGTTTGTGTAGTGAGCATTCAACATATGTGTTGTGGGATAAATGAATGAGCTACTAGAGTCCAAACAGAGTGACTACAAGTTTGGTATGGATTCAATGTGTTTATTTTACAGCATGAAACAGTGGGTGCTCAAATATTCATTATTTATTTATAAAATTGAATGTGTTAAATTGGCTAGTGTAATAAGTTCGATCAAATTGACACATAATTTGTTAGGTATCCTACCTCTCTGATTAACTGGGCAGAACATTAGCATATACTGGCATATGTATTTCAAGTGGAATGTGTCCACGTCTTGAAACTCAATTCAACTATAATTCAACAATATGTTTTCCAAATTTAGAAAAATCAATGATGTCAATCTTAGGATCTGATTATACAATGCAAAAAATTAGCAACAAAAATTGAATGCTGTGCTCAGCTATTCTTACTGATTATTTCTAGAAAATTAACTATCTTTCATTTCACCCTTATTAAATTGTTGAATTAATTGTGGCATTATAGTTATAACTTAGACTTGTTAAAATTAAGTGCTATATTAATAAACTAAAATCTAAATCCTGAATAAAAAATACATAAATGTGAAAATACAGACTCAATATCCAGATTTTTGCACATATTAATCTAATTGATATATTATGAGCAAAATATGATTTGTTTTTCTTTTTTCAAGAAAAGAAAAAAAATCCCTGGCCAGATTGTAATAAGTGATATTTCATTTTTACATATAAAATAGCATTTATAAAGATAAATTCTAGTTTGTGTTACTAAATTTTACTTTAAAAGTATCTTTTCTCAAAAATGAAAAAATCTGAGTAATTACCTATAAAATTAAAAATAATTTTGCCTCTAACTTTTATTTATTTGTAACTACTATTTTATTGGCAAAAACATTCAGTATATTATCAAAAACCATTGCCATTAAAGAGCAGAAATGATTATTAAAATATCCTCTGTGTTGTGTTATCTATAAAGTCATACTTTTAAATAATTCTAAATTTGGGACTTTTTAATTCAAAACTAGAAAAATTAAAGATTTTGATACACATTTGTAAATGTGTCAGTATGGTAGGTCCAATAAAACTTTAATCATGCACATTGAAACTAGTCTAAATTATTTGACAGAATTGTATGTAATCAAAGTTATTGACCTATATTGATCTATTAGCTTTATATAGACACAGCCAAAACACTCATTTTGTTTGGCCATTATACTATTTAAAGCAGTTTCTATCAAAACATCCTGATTTCCTGAGTTCTGTCCTTGAGAGAAGCTGAAACTTCTTCAACTGCAAAAGCAAAATTACCTGGACTAGAAGGTATTTTTAAACACATGTTTTCCCCAAGAAGGCAGCTGCTTACTGCATGAATTCTCTGAGCACTGCTGTGCTCAGCAGTTAACTTTCTTTAGTTGAAGGTACCAGGGCAAAGAAGATAACCCCAACACATTGTTTTTCTACTATTTTTACTATGTTCTCATTACTATTAAAAGACTAATATTTGACAGCAAAGAAATTTTTTAAAAATATTCTTAGAAGAAAGGGAAGGTTCTTTTAGATAAAAATATTGTTAGCAAATCTTCAGTCACTTTAGTTATTACTTTCTTTTTTTTTAAGATGGTGTCTCCATCTTGTTGCCCAGGCTGGAGTGCAATGGTGCAATCCTGGCTCACTGCAACCTCCACCTTCCTGGGTTCAAGCGATGCTCCTACCTCAGCCTCCTGAGCAGCTAAGATCACAAGTGCCTGCCACCATGCTGGCCTTTTTTTTTTTTTTTGGCATTTTTTAGTATAGAAAGGGTTTCACTATGTTGGCCAAGCTAGTGTCAAACTCCTAACCTCGTAATCTGCTCTCCTCAGCCTTCCAGAGTGCTGGGATTACAGGCATGAGCCACCACACCTGGCCTAGTTATTATTTTCTAGATATTAGCAAAGCAAGTCTATCTTGTATCTACAGAGAGAATAAACTACTGCCTAGACTATTTCTTTTGCTTTGTTGTTTTATCACTTGTTTTTTAATACTGACTTTATTTTATCTAACAGTGCACTGATACTGCAATACTGACTATAATTTAAGTCAAAATGAACATAAGTGTATTTTTACTGTATGCTCTGCTTTTGCATATAGAGATGTGTAAATACACTGACTACCTGATTGGTCATAGAAAATGTTAATAAATAGTGACACTTTTCTTATATATGCAAATTTGTTGCAAAGTAGGATAATTACACTAGGCTAAAATTATGCTCATACAAAATTTGTCTATGTATTGGCCAAATGTGCTTCATAATTGGTAGCATTTGAGAATAAATATATAAAATTAGATATAATTTATATAAAAATAAATATATATTTTAATATTTATCAATATAAATATGAACATAAATATATTTAATATACATATTAAATGTGTTATATTTATATATAAATTATATATAATATATAAATGTAATATATGTTATATATATAATTATATATTTTTATATATATAAAATTATTTCAGTGGCTAACTTTGAAAATCCGATGATTTAATTAAGATATATTGAACTAAAAGAGTAATTATGTGCAGGGGAAGAAAAATGTTCCCACAAAATGCTTATGTCCTAAACCCAGAGCATATGAATATGTTACCTTAAATTAATTATATCTGCAAAAGGCACTTTGCAGATATAATTAATTTAAGAAACTTGAGATTGAGATCTCATAGGTTCTTACAAGAGGAAGAAAGAAGGTTAGTGTCCAAGAGATGTGGAGATGAAATAAGATGTCAAAATGATAAACACTGAAAATGGAGGAGGATGGGGCCACAGCCAAAGATCGCAGGGTCCTCCAGAAGCTAGAAAAGGCATGTAGCTTATACAAATTATAAACGTTAGGTGTCCTATATCATTTAAGACTAACAGGCATGTAGCTTATAGAAATTATAAACATTAGGTGTCCTATGTCATTTAAGACTACAACATTTTAACTTGTGCTTTCAATTAGCTTTTTCCCAATCTAAGAAGTGAGCAAAATGCCCTCTCACATGATGTGATGTAAAAAGTGAACACCAAACAATAATCTCCTAGAAACAGAAACAAATGGACAGGGGACAAAAATCCCATAATACTAACAACTTCTAATCATAGGCAAAAATAGCTAAAGACCTAATTTATATACTTTTTGTCTTTAAGTTTTTACAATCATTGCTTTAAATTAAAATAAAATAAATTGAAATGAAAACTTTCAGATAGCATGCTTCCATTTCATAATGTTGTGTTACTTATACGCTACCTAATTTTTATAATGAAATCCTTCTGAATTATTTTATTTTGTTGCCAATAATTCATGTCAGTTTGATTTCAAGCACAATGCCCTTTTCAGTATCCAAGAATCATTGGGAAAAAGCTACATGATCCATAATGTAATCAAATAAATGTATATATAATTTAATAAATAAAGCCAATTCTGTTTTCAAATCCAGTTATTCTATTTTCAAGCTGATATAAGTTATATCAATGGATATATAATTAAAAATTGGTACCAAGAGATCTCAGCACTAATGATTATAAATCAAACAGGAAAGATAATTTTATTCATATACTATTGGTGAATTAGCTTACAAGTTATCCCAAATTAGTGGCTTAAAACAACAAAAATTCATCATCTTACAGTTCTGTAGGTTTGAAGTGTGACATGAGTCTCAATAGGCTAAAATAAAGGTGTCTGTTCTGGAGATCCTAAGAGAGAATGTGTCCTTGCCTTTTCCTGCTCCTATAGGCTGTCCCCATTCCTTGGCTTGTGTCCCCCTTGGTCCATTTCCAAATCCAGAAACAGCTCACCTCTCTGGTTATTATTCCATACTCACATCTCCTTTTGACTGTAGCCAGGAATGATTCTTCAATTTTAAGGACCCATGTCCTTTTATACCAATAAAATGGCATATTATTAGGTTGGGTGCTAAAGATAATTGAGAATCAACCCCTCTTTAAGCTCCTTTACTTATACCAAAAAGTCCCTTTTGCCATGGATTATAACAGATTCATAGCTTCTGGGGATTAGGACGTGGGTATCTTTGAGAGTCACTAGTCTTCCTACCACAGTAATCTTCTACAGCATTTTTTAAAATCGGTGATTTGAGAAACTTGAGAGAGAAAGCTAAGAGGTAAAAGAAGCGAGTTTAGGAGGCTGAGGCAGGAGAATTGCCTGAACCCAGGTGGCAGAGGATGCGGCGAGATCGTGCCATTGCACTCCGGCCTGGGTAACAAGAGCAAAACTCCGTCTCAAAGAAAAAAAAAAAAGAGGCAAGTTTCACTATTGACAAAACAAATGAATTTGATTGACAGATATTCTTAGAAATAAGTATAAATTGCTGCATTTAAAACAAACAACAAAAAAAATAAACCAAGCAGTAAAATGTGAACACAAATATTTGCAAGAAATACATACCTAGAGCAGTGAAGGGTTTTAGCTAACTAAAAATAATGTGAAGCAATGTAATCATACAATGTATCTGTTCAAAAAGCTGAAACACCATTTTGGCAGGCTTTACACATGTAAAATTTTGGGAATGTGGAGTCTGGCAATTTAACAAATTTCTGAGCTGACCAGGTAAGATTAGAAGGAATAAATTAGAATGTGTCAAGAAGAGGGTGATTAGAATGAGAAGTAGAATGAACTTATGCTGGATGCAAAAGAGTCAACACAACTAAAGATGACAAATTAGGAAGTGAGAATATTGATACAAATACAGTGATTATAAAAGAAATACTGGAAAAGAAACTAATATTTAATGAGAGGCTATTCTCTTGCCACTGCAGTATCTTCATGTGACTGTTACAAACTTGTTCCATTTTTATATTTGTATAAAAGTCTTTAAAAATATTCATGAAATAAAGTAGCAGCATACCTAAATAAAACTCCCAGGGATGAATTATAAATGATGAATTTTTATGAAACAGTCTTTTGGACAATAATAATTTAGAGGAAAGTAATATAACCAACAGAGCTGAATTACATATCTCTAAAATTAATTACAATTCTCATTACTAACAAATTGTTATATAAACATAATGGGTTTTTCAAAGAATATTTTTACTATATTAACATTGTTTCAGTAACTTTCCATTTATTATAATTACTAGAGTTTACAGATTACTAAATTAAAAATATGACCTTCAATAAAATTTGAATTTAAAATAAACAAAGAAAAGGTTTTTAGTATAATTGTGCCCCATGCAAGATTTGTCACTTATCTGAAATTCAAATTAAACTGTACCACTTGCATTTATCACACAAATCTAATTAATTTTTAAAATTCTAACAGAACAAAAGCCATTAATTGTGCAAGAAAGGCTATTCTAAACATTCAAGATTTATTTTAAAGAAAAATAAAGATTTATGAATCAAAGTTGATGATTATTCACTTTATATTAGTCTCTGCTTTCAGTTTCTAGGTATGTTTCAAATTTATTTTTTGCTTTTTATATTATGTTTTTGGAGATGGCTTTTGACCTAATGCTACTTATTATTATTTATTAAAGGGAAATTAAGTAACTCTGCAAGATCTACAAAGAATAAATTAATCTCTGTGCAAAAGTTGATCCAAAAAATCAGATTAATCTGAAAGATAAAAACTCCAAGACACTGGTTACATTTATAGGCTTAAATGCATAATGATGCTGCATCCAAGGTTCTCTAACTTGGGATCCAACAATATTCTTGTCTTATGCCCATTCCAAAGGCCTGGGATTACATCTATATTATGGAAGTGGATGTTATTTTCGGATATTAACAAAGTTTCATTAATAACTATATTAAAGAAAGGAAGATTTATGGCTTAACACAGAATAATAATTTAGAGTTTAGAGGTATAACACAATCTCATTTTACTAAAAGAGCAAGAGGAGAAGAACAGAACCTGGTATAATGCAGATGTGTTAAATGATTTGGATGCATCCTTTCTAGTATGATGTGCATGTAAATCTACGTAGTGTAAAATGGAACAGAAAACTCGTTCTGCTGATGTGAGGTAGATAGTTAAGACCTTTTACAGAAATAGTAAGCACAAAATTGGTAAAAGAAATATGGTGAGCAATAGACAGAGACCAAGCATAAGGATAAATCTTTAGAAATTTTGGAAAGGTATGAAATACACTCTGAAAACTTGCTTTCAATTCATTGACAATAAAGCTAATGGAGATATTTATGAATAAGCAAGGCAGCCCCAAAGCCATGCTAAAATGTGGCTTTGAATTCAGATATGGTATTTAACATGTCCTGCTGTGGGCTGCCTTATTTATTCATGCTTATCTGTTTAGATCCTCCAGGTTTCCACTACTTTTTATGTGCCTTTATTATAATTTGCTACACACAGATGACTTTTAATTTTTAGTTACTTATCTCTCATTAGCTTTTATGCTATTGCTATCTTATTCTTTTCACTATTCTTAAAAAATAAGCCTAATATATAGTATATATTATCCAAATGAGTTTCTTTAAACAAGTGACTATTAATAATCAGGCTAAAATGCAGTTGTAACTCTCATTTAAATTAATAGCTGAGGCACGATAAACTGTAAAAGAACATAAAATGAAAGATGATAAATTTAGCCAGCAATGTACCCATTAAAAAATATGTGATATGTTAATAAAAATGTAATCCATGAAATAATTATTTTAACCATTAATTTTTAAATCATATTAATATAAGATATATGTAATAACATCAAAAGTGACTGATTCACCCAATAAGCAAAAATTCGGAATCTATCAAAACTAAAAACTTTTGTGCATTATCAAAAAGTAAAAGACAAACTACAGAATGGGAGAAGATACTTTCCAAGCATATACCTAATACAGGTCTTATATTCAGAATACATGAAGACTCTTAAAACACAACATAAGGCAAATGACCTAATTTCAAAATGCACAAAATGCTTTAATGGAAATTTCTTCAAATAAGATAATGCCAAAAAGCACATAAAAAGGTGAAAAACATAAGTCACCAGGAAATGTAATTCAAAGCCATAAGGAGATGTTCTCTCACTTGCTATTCCTTGTCTTTTTGTATTATAGTTTTCAATAGAATAGATATATAATATAAAATATGATTTTTTAGAAGAAATTGAGATTTATATTTTAATTCTACATACCTTTTTAAATTTTAACCTTTTTTTATTTTCCAGGTATTACCTATCTGTTTACTTATGATATGCTTTTAGGATAGCTGTGTTTTTGCATATATTATTTTTAATTGACACATAATTATACATATTCATGGGAAATGTTTCAATGCATGTATACAATGTGCTGATCAAATCAGAGTAATTAGCATATTCATCATATAAGACGTTGGCCATAATCTTGAGTAGGAAACCACCCAAAATTTGCTCTTCTAGTGATTCTGAAAATTTAGTTGTTACAGTTAACCTACAGTGCTATAGAACACTAGAATGTCTTCCTTCTAACCAGCTGTAATTTTATATTCATTAACCAACATATGGCTATCCTCTCCATATTTTCCAGTCTCTAATAACCACTATTCTACCCTCTACTTCTATGATACCTTTTTTTTGTTGGCTTTCACATATGAGAAAACATGGTATTTGACTTTCTGATCCTGCCTTATTTTACTTATCCTACAAACTCATTCATTCTGTGTAAATGACAGATTTTCATTATTGTATGTAGCTATATAGTATTCCACTGTGTATATATAAACATTTTCCTTATCCTTTCAACTGCTGATGGGCACTTAGTTTGATTTCATGTCTTGACTATTGTGAATAGAGCTGCAATCAATATGACAGTGCGTTTGTTTCTTAAACATACTGATTACCTTTATTGTGAATACATACTGAATAGTGAGATTGCTTCATATTGTAATTCTATTTATAGTTTTCTGTGACGCCTTCATACAGTGTTTAATAGGTTCTTCAGCAGCATTTATTAAAGAGAATGTTCTCTCTCCAACTTATTTTCTTAGTGCCCTTATCAAAAATTAGTGGCCGTAAACTTGTGGATTTATTTCTGGATTTTCTATTCTCTTTCACTGGTCTGTTTTCATGCCAGTTCCATGCATTTAACATTACAATAGCTTTTTAGTTTGATTTGAAACTAGGAAGAATGATCCCTCCAGCTTTATTCATTTTGCTGAATATTGCTTTCTTATTTAAAGTCCTTGATCTCCATATTACTTTTATAGTTTTAAAACATTTCTGTGAATTGGTACTTTCTTGCATTGAGTCTTTAGACCTTTTCTTGGTAGTATGATCATTTTCACAATATTAATTCTTCTAATCCACCAACATGGGATGTCTTTCCATTTTTTTGTGTGTCCTCTTAAATTTCTTTCATCAGTGTTTTACAGCTTTCCTTGTAAAAGCTTTTCACCTCCTTTGTTAAATTTATTCCTAGTTTTTTGTTTTTCATAGCTACTGTAAATGTAAATGGGATTGCTGTGCTGATTTTTTTCTGCTATTTTTGTCGTAGTGTATAAATACACTACTGATTTTTGCTGAATTCATTTTTCACTTTCAAAAAGTTATGTAGGGCTTTTAGGATTATCTATAAAATAAGCTCATTTTGTCTGCAAACAGGAACAGTTTGACCACTTGACAATTTGACTTCCTTCTTTTCAATTTGGATACCCTCTATTTTTTCCCTTGCCTAATTGCACTGACTAGGACTAGTACTGTATTGAATAAGAGTGATGAGAGTGGACATCTTTTCTTATTCCAGTTAGATTAAAAAGCCTTCAGCTTTTCTCTATTTAATGTGATGTTAGCTGCGGTTTTTTCATATGGCCTTTATTGTGTTGATGTTTGTTCTTTCTTTCCCTAGTTTTTTGAGTTTTTATCATGATGAGATGTTGATTTTATCAAATGCTTTTTATGCATAGATAGAAATAATCATGTAAGTATTTTACTCATTCTGTTGATGTCATATACCATGTCTGTTGATTTGAATGTGTTGTATCATCCTTGTGTCCCTGGGATAAATCCCACTTGATCATGGTGAATAATCATGTTTGTGTTACTGCTGGATTCTGTTTGCTAGTATTTTCTTTAGGATTTTTCTTCTATGTTGATCAATATATTGGACTATAGTTTTCTTTTGTTTTTATGTTCTTGTCTAGTTTTAGTATCAGGATACTGTTGGTCTTATAAACTGAATTTAGAAAAATTTTATTCGATTTTCTGAAAGAGTTTGAGGAAAATTGATATTACTTCTTTGATAGAATTCTGCAGTCAAGTCGTCAGAACTTGGACTTTTCTTTGATCGTAGTCTTTTTTTATTACTGATTCAATCTTGTTATTTGCAGTTGTTCAGATGTTCTATTTCTTCTTGGTTCACTAGATTTTTTATTTTGTTGGCCAACAGTTGTTTGTAATAGTCTCTCTAATAATGCTTTTTTATTTTAATGGTATCAGTTGTAATGGCCCCTTTTGTGTTTTCAATTTTATTTATTTGAGTCTTCTAAAGCCCTTTGACTTTAACTAAAACATTTTGTTCCTCTCAGGGTTTACACTTTCTGGGTGTTTCCATTTTTTGCGTGTTTGTTTTGCATAGGAGGAGGTAAGCCATAAGCTGAGGAAATCAGAAGGCCTCTAGAGGCTGGAAAAGGCAAGAGGAAAACAAAGAAATAATAGCAACAACAAAACACAGATTCTCCCGAAAAGCCTCCGGAGAGAAGCATAAACCTTTAATACCGTGATTTTAACCTAATAAGACATATTTTGTACTTCTGAAATCCAGAAATATAAGATGATAATTACAGGTTGCTTAAGCTGTTAACTTTTTTTTTTTTTAATTTTTATTGCATTTTAGGTTTTGGGGTACATGTGCAGAACATGCAAGATAGTTGCATAGGTACACACGTGGCAGTGTGTTTTGCTGCCTTCTGCCCCCTCACCCATATTTGGCATTTCTCCCCATGCCATCCCTCCCCCGCTCCCCCCCCCCGCTGTCCCTCCCCTATTTCCCCCAATAGACCT
>CM052667.1:892357-934939 GCA_028533165.1 Leontopithecus rosalia | reverse complement strand
CTACCCCTCTGCTGTAAGACTGCTGAGGTGCACTCCGGGCCCTGCTTGCCTGGGGTACACCTGTAGCAGCTGCGGAACAGTGAAGGATGCTACCAGTTTCTTCTTCTTTGTCCCAGAATGATGCCTGCCAAATGTCAGTCTGATCAGTCCTTTTTGAGGTGACTCTTTGGGTATACGGGGGTCAGGGAGCTGCTTGAGGAGACGATCTGTACTTTATAGGAGCTCAAGTGCTGTTCTGTGATCTCCGTTGTTCATTCAGTGTTGCTAGGCAAGTACGTTTAAGTCTGTTGTGGCAGAACTCATGAAACCGGTTTTTTTCCCTCAGATGCTCTGTCTTGGGGAGTTAGGGCTTTATTTGTGAGTATCCGTTGCGCTGTCCTGCCCAGCTAGGAGGCAGTTTAGTCACTATTTGGCTGCCGAGGCTCCGCCCTGCTGGCGTGAGGTCTGCTCCATCCTGCTGTTTTGGGCTCTGCCCTACTGACGTGGGCTCTGCCCTGTTGGCGGAGTCTGTTATGGCGGGTTACCTCAGCAACCACTGGCGGCGTCAGCAATCGGCGAGTACCTCAGTGGGTGAGGAAGTTCTCGGTAATGGTGGACACCTCTCCCCCACCAATCTGCACAGCCCTGGGTTCAGCTGTGCCCGCAGTGAAACTCTCAACCCTGAACATTTCGAATTGCCGTTTTGTTTGTCCCTGTGGGGGTGGGACCCATCGAGCCTGATCACTTGGCTCCCTGCCTCCGAGCCTTTTTGCTTTTTTTTTTTTTTAAGTTGTAGGGTTGACCTCTTCCAAGTGTTTCAGTAGCCAGCTGAAAGGGCACCAGGATCTGTGTGATTTCCTGTGCAGCGACCCGCTGAGCTGGCTCACAGTTCACCTCCCGGAAATCTCCTGGTCTGGCTCACTGTCCAAATCCCACTTAATCAGATGAATATGCTAATCTGCCCTCCCAAATCTGAAATAGCCTGTTTAACAGGGCACCCAGACCCGTGCGTTTTGTGCGGCATGCCGCTGTGCTACGGCGCCAACTGTTTGGCTGCACTAGCGGAGACTGCTGCGCTGGCATCCTGTGTCTCTCCTACACCTGGGATTTTCCCTATTCTGTGGGCTATAAAGATCCGTCTGGAAATGTGGCGTGAACTCACCCTCTGCGTCTTGATTGAGAGCTGCAATCCTGAGTTGCTTCTATAGCGCCATCTTCCCCCATCCCTCTATAGTTGTATATTTTTCATATTGTTGTGTGTTCAGTTATTTTCTAATGGGAGTTTAAGGATGAGTATGCCAAGGATCAACCTGTCAAACCTATGCCATTTCAATACACTTTTGACAGTGCATCTCTACTACTAATTTCTACTTTTTTTTCAATTAGGCATTCAGCACCTTAGACATCTAAGTAAAACACAGAGGGAGAAAGAGGGGGGGAGGTAGGGGATGGGAATAGATTATTCACACTCGTAACTTAAGACTAGAATATAGTTATTTGACTGAATGATTGAGATTTTAAAAACCTAGAAACAAGTAAGGAATATTAACAATAAAAAACCTTTCACTTACTACCTGTGCCCAGGCTGGAAAGCAAGGAATAGACAGAGTGGAAGCAGTGAAAGAAGGAGGCTGTGGGCCCAAGACAGGATAGTGCACAAGGTGTTAATGGAAATAAATGGGGACACTTTTGTAAGATGCCACTGTCCCTACCTCTGTATTTCATCACCATTAACAGAGAGACAAGTCAGCTCACACATAGGCATCTTGTTCAGGAGAGCACCTGAATTGCCTTAATCTGAGAACATACCTAGACTGTCTTATTCATCAGTTTCAGGCTCAGAGTAGGTCATTAATAGCTGCTGAATGTGTAAGCTACTTAGCTATGCCAAAGACTTAGCAAAGTCTACTTTCATTTATTCCATGTTAAAAAAAAAAGTCTATTGCCAATGATATTCTTAAGTTCCTTCAATAAAGGGAATGGACTTCTAGACACATACTGTTATACTCAGAGCAGTGCTTCCAATTCTTAACCAATAATGATGGCCTACAAAACCTGTGATATGAAACAAAAGGCCCCAGGAGTACCCTTACATCTCAAACCAGTTTTTGGATCAAATTTAAGCAAAGCATATTCATGTTGAGGAAATCAAATATTATCCTGAAAGCAACTGGCAGAATTTAAGTGCTTTAAACAGTAGACTAGCATGATCATTTTTTAAATTATTTTTTATTTTTTAGTTGTAGGATTATCACTCTTACTGCAGTGTGGAAAATGAAAAAAAAATGCAGATAGCAAGGTTAGGAGAAAGAACAAGTGTAGAAAGATCTGAGGAAAATCCTTATGACTGCAAAGATAATATATAATTTCAACAAGGTACTTCTTGATCTATAGTTTATTTATTTGTAAATTAAAAACAAATGTCATATATTTATGTTGTGAGATTTCAATTATATTATAACTATGACCATATTATATGACCATCTATATAAGCTAGTATACCAAAATGTTAATTCCTTGGGAGTAGAGAGAGTTCATCCTCCTGTGTTCACACATGTGTTTCATCTAAGTGTATCATAAGTCCTGAATAAAGGCTTCCTCACTAAATGGTAAATATCTATGTATAAAATATTTATCAATGTATAAGTGGTACTATTTAGAGTAAGCCCAATTCCCATGGACTTCCAAAATTTATGAAATATTTATATTACTTTATGCTTAAGTGGCTTTTTAAAGAAAGTATTATCTGGAGTGCATGCCTATGTGTGAAATTAACAGAGAAAGTGAGGAAGACGTTACACTTGTAAGGAATTGTGCTCAGATGATTACATGTATGATGTGCACAGATCTAAAATAGATGGAAAGATATGTAAGTGGAAAAAAGTCATATATGCAACCCCCAAATATGACCATGCACTGACAGGAAATAATTAAAGCTAATATTTAGCAATCAATCCATCTTTATGTGATTTCTTATTTTTCCTACATTTACATAGATAATGACTTTATAGTCCTCCCCTAAGTTGCTTTGCAATATTCAATCTTTAAAGCTTGAATAAAACTTAACTTTGAGCCAGGTGGGGTGGCTCACACCTACAATCCCAGCACTTTGGAAGGCCGAGGCGGGTGGATCACAATGTCAGGAGATAGAGACCATCCTGGTCAACGAGGTGAAACCCCGTCTCTACTAAAAATATAAAAATTAGCTGGGCATGGTGGTGCGTGCCTATAGTCCCAGCTACTTGGGAGGCTGAGGCAGGAGAATTGCTTGAACCCAGAAGGTGGAGGTTGCAGTAAGCTGAGATCGTGCCATTGCACTCCAGTCTGCGTAACAACAGTGAAACTCTGTCTCAAAAAAAAAAAAAACTTTGAAAAATAAGGGATTTTTAATACGCACCCTTGGGAATGTTATTTATTATGGTCTATCTTTCCTATAAGTAATTTCTTCAGGAGCTTATTGATTAAATAGATTTTAAATACAGGTCTGTTGCACCTGCCAAGGAACCTAATTGACGGTTTAGTTCAAAACTCATTTTTGCAGATAGGCCAGCTTTAAAAATAGCAATTAGTTCAGTAAACATGACTTTTTCTTTCAAGAAATTTTCCATATGTATCATGATAAATTAATTCCTATATTCAGAAGTTAATCTTAAGTTAAAGCTTTATGACACCTCTCAGAAACAGTGAATTAAATGGATTTATGTGCTAATGGTATAAAAGGGTATTTGATTTAATACAAGTAAAATATTTTTTCAAATACTAAACAAATCACATGTATATTTAATAGAAGAAAAATTTTTTGAATATTTATTCTCTGTATGTTTTCTATCTAATAAAAATAAGCCAACACAGTGGTTAAAAGTATATTCAGACAGTCTTCACATTGTAGGATCTGAAAGACCCAGGGCAACTCAAAGTCCCTCTATGCATCAATTTGCTCATCTGTAAGAAGGTAGTAAAATTTTTTATTTCATAAAATTTTTAGAAAGGTTAAGTTAATGTAATAAGGATTTTACAATATTTTTCATATGTAAACATTATAGAAGTAACTTACAATTACGATTAATGGTTTATTTAATAATACAGTCATTAAAATCGCTGAGAGTATCACAAATTCAGTCATAAAGCTACAGAAGATCACATGAAAATAATCATTTACTTTAATGTCATGTGCTGAAAATTAAGCAAGCATCCCATGGCAGACAAATGTGCATGCTAATTGTTATCAATATTACTCATGAAAGCTGTGTATTTTCACTAAGTCGCTTTGAAAGTAAAGAAGATCATAAACTTGATACTATAACATTTTAACTCCCACAGTGTGAGATGATGAAGTTAAACTCCAGCTTGGGTATAGCTATTATATTGTTTGCCATAAAGTAATTTATGATGAAGATTTTAATGGGAAAACAGTAGATAATAAGCATGTTACTTATCCAATTTAAGTCAACTTACCTCTTTTACTTTGTACTAATGTACAGTCTTCTTATTGACCATCAAGGTGAAACTAATAATGTACCTTAAATATTTTATTGAAATAGAATTCACTAGTATGAGTCCTAAATTTCACATATTATTTTAAAGTAATATTTCAAAATATTTTTTAATATTAAAAAATACATTATTGTTCTGAAAATATTCTTCAAGGCTTTTGACTAAAGATATAAAAGAAATCCTTTCAAACCTGCTTTCACTAAACAGAAGTTAAGACTCGAGGTGTTTTTACGGTTGGTTAATATCATCGCACAATGATGTTATCAAGGACCCAGATTCTTTCTCTCCTTTTATTTTGTCATCATGAGAATGCCATATAAGATAATTACCTGCGGCAGAAGTAAATGAATTTTCCTGTGTTTCACCTCAGGGAAAAGACAATTTACATGAAATACCAGCAGACTGCCCTGTAAATAAGTCTCATTCAACAGAAATGGATCACATGCTAACCCCTAAACCAATCACGGGCAAAAAAAAAATGGAAATCTTTTTGGCTTACAACCAACTAGACTTTGCATTTGAACAGAGGATGGCGCCATCTTCCTTAAAACACTTAGTGAAAGAATGAATTAATTAACAAAAAGGAGATAGTGCTACTCAAACACTCCCTGCTTAAACAATCTGAAGCATCTTAGTCTTCAAAAAGCATGCACTACGTTTGTACACAATCACATACGTATTTGACTATTTACAAATTAATAATGCTGGACTATGTTAAAGCCATTTGTAATAAAATTGATCAATTTAGCATTGTGACGAGGCTAATTTTCAGATGATTTAATAATATCTTCAATGGCTGGGCGCGGTGGCTCACACCTGTAATCCCAGCACTTTGGGAGGCCGAGGCAGGTGGATCACGAGGTCATGAGATCGAAGCCATCCTGGTCAACATGGTGAAACCCTGTCTCTACTAAAGATATAAAAAATTAGCTGGGCATGGTGGCGTGTGCCTGTAATCCCAGCTACTCGGGAGGCTGAGGCAGGAGAATTGCCTGAACCCAGGAGGCGGAGGTTGCGGTGAGCTGAGATCGTTCCATTGCACTCCAGCCTGGGTAACAAGAGCAAAACTCAGTCTCAAAAAAAATAATAATATCTTCAATTTATTTCTGGGCTTCTTTTTAAATTTGACAAAAATATTGAGAATTTATTATATGCCATTGCCTGAATAAGGTCTCAAATATACCCTCCTAACAAGTTTAGAGTGCTAAACCAAACATTAAACAAATGAAGATATACTAAGAATAATGAGATAAAGGAAATTGCAAGATGCGGTGAAAGAAAATAGTGGTAGTTGACACCTATGTTAAATTTTATGACCTTAGGGGTCAGTCTTACTGAAGAAATGACATTTAATATGAGTCCCCATTTAAAGAATGGGAAGCAGCATCCCTGCAAGAGAGCAATCTGCAAAATATCTTACGGAGAAATAAACTTTTATGTGTACAGAGCAAATAATTTTTAAAGAGAAAACTTCAAGTAATTATTAGAAATCATATAATTTAGTAAAGATTTGATTAAGCCTCCTTTAATTTTAAATTTACTTCACTACATCTTTGGTACAAAATATTCTATTTTTGCCCTTTAATTATTTTCCTTTTAGCTAGGAAAACATCAAACTTCAAGAAAATGCAATTAGAAAATAGAAAACAATGTTTCCAGTCTTGCAATTTCAGCAAAATTATGCATTTAATTAATAGTATTTGAAAAATATTTCCATATTCAAATTAATATAGCATAACTGAATCTTTATAGAGTTACCAAATAAATGGGACATACAATGGCACTACTTTCCCTAATGATTGTTCTTTGAAAAATATTCATAGTGATTCCTGCCTTTAGTCAAAACCACATATATTCACCTCAGTGCTTACACTGTTTTATCATTTCACAAAGGAAAATAATGATATAGACTGTTGAAGAATTTGCACAATTTAGCATTTTACATTCATGACAGAACAAGAATCATACAGGACTCTTGATTATTTTAATCAAGAGAACATGTCCTTAACATCTGTGATTCTTTGTGCTTGTTGGAGAAACAGATATTTTTCTCATTATTATTTATCATCATTGTCTGGCTAGAGCCTCATTATGTTCGAATTTTTCTAATTCTGCCCCTTGCATTTCTGTGAGTCTGTGAAAAGTCTGTAATTACTATAATACTTGGTGTTTAAGCTTTAGAAGAACAGAAATAAATATTTGTTTTGTTTATGGTATATCCTGAGCACCTAGAACACAGTCCAATACAAAGCAGGAATCCACTAAATATTTATTTAATAAAATGAAACTCGTTAATAAAACTAACAATATTTATGACTATAAATGATATAATGAATTTAAATGCCTGTAATCAATTGTAAGATTTGGGTTCTACCCTTTAGAATTAAAATAACAAGTTTTATTAGAAAAGACAAGAATTTTATTCTTTAACTGTTTTAGCATGTATTCATTCCTAAGCAGTTTCAGAGAGAAAAGACTGGTTATGCAGATGTTTTTCAAATCAAATTTATGTCTTACCTACATTAATGAACTTAATAAGTTGGCTCATGTTGGATCATACAATTTGCAATTTCCATGGAAAATATTTACATTTTGTGAAACTTGAAAGGCAATAATGATTGAATGTAGTCATGAATGATTTCATTGGCTATTGTAATTTAGATTAAGAGATTATACAAGGTTTCAGTTATGCAAGAATAAGTTTTTGAGATCTATTGCACAGGATGGCAACTGTAGTTGATAATAAAGCACTGTATTTTGAAAATTGCTACAAGGGCAAATTTCAAATACTCACCACAAAAAATATTAATTTTTTCAGGTTATAGATATTAGCTAAATTTAATCATTACACAATGTATATGTATATCAAAGTATCATGTACATATAATTATAATTCATCAATTAAAAATAAAAATACAAAAAGAATATATATGATACTACATTGGTTGATTGGGGTAAACATAGAAAATTAAAATGATCATATAAGGAACAGTTAATGGAACTATGGATACTTATTTTGAATAAAATAAAATTTGAAATTAATGACATCTTCCATTACTTTCATTACTTTAGTGTGGCCATATGGAAAAGAAATTTTATGTATTTTGCATGGAGCCCCCAAACCAAAACCAAAATATCAGATAAAGGTGAAAAAAGGAGAAATTTTTGTATAGCAAGAAAAACAATAGTCATTTAATTGATATTGTCCCGAAATGAAATTAAATGGCTTAAAAGATAATGAATTTCAGTCACTGTTATACAAGCAGTTGAGTGATAATTATTTTTTGACATTATTAACAAGATTTATTTATAAGGTATTAGTTTGGCCAGATAACACAAATATTCATTTTCACTTTCAATAGTGTATTATGAATGGATATTGACAGCACCAGGTTTAACTGTGTTCTTCAACGAGTACCACTGATTTTCAGAGATGGAAGTTTCATTCATCTACAGCTGTATTCTGTCTTTGTTCACCTTAGTGTACAATATTGCATATCCTTAAATTCACTGAAAAACTCATGACTTCTTTCTGTTTGCTTCCTAGTTATTTACTGAAAATGTTCACATCACGCTGAATATAGAAAAATGTATAAACTAGAAGGTGGATGGCCCCAAGAGCAAACCATGGAGAGCAAAGCCAAGGCATAAGTGTGCAGATGTGATAGCTGAAAATTACATCATGTTTGTATGCTAAATTTTGAGCCTGGGGTTACCAGTATCTAAACATTATTATGATTCAAAACCCAAATAGTGTGCTAATACTGGGGAGAACCAATAATATAATTTTTACTGAATAGAGATGCATTTAAGAATTATGCCACAATATTGGGGAGAAAATCATGACTGGATAAGGCTACTAGAGGGCTTCAGAAAGGCTAGTATTCTTTTTGTATCTAGAAGCTGGTTAAACAGGTATGTTCAGTTTGTGAATAGTCATTGAGTTTTACTTTTATTACAGGTATGCTTTTCTGAACTAATTCAACATTAATAAAATGTTTGCTTAAGATTATTATATATATTTTTGACAGTTACAGTAAAAAATGATATGTTTTATACTGAAAGAGAAAGGAATTTATTCTGTTTATACTGATTACAATTTTAACTTATTTTTCTCAAAAACCAGTAGCGTCCGTATTTGTCAATGACGTTCAAGCTGAGAGTCAAATCTAGAATGGAATCCCATTTGCAGTAGACACACACAACCTAGGAATATATTAAACCAAAAATGTAAAAACACTCTACAAGGAGTACTACAAAGCTCAGCTGAAAAAATCACAGATGAGAAAAACAAACGGAAACACATTCCATGATCATGAATTGGAAGAATCAATATTACTAAAATGACCGTAATGCCCAAAGCAATTTACAAATCCAATGCTGTACCAATCAAACTATGAATGTTGTTTTCCACAGAATTACAAAAAAGAAAACGATTCCAAAATTCACATGGGAACAAAAAAGATCCCCAAGAGCCAAAACAATCCTAAGGAAAAAGAACAAACTCAGAAACATCACATTACCTGACGTTAAACTGTACTGTAAGCCTGACAGCATGGTACTGATACAGAAGCATACAGACAGACCAATGAAACAGAATAGAGAACCAAGAAAAAAGCTGTGTACATGCAGTCATCTGATGTTTGACAAAGTACAAAAACAAGCAACGCAGACAGGACTTCCTATTCAGTAAATGGAGTGGGAAAGCTGGCTAGCCATATACAGAATAAAACTGCACCTTTACCTTTCACCCTATAAAATATTAACTTAAGATGAATTAAAGACTTAAAAGTAGGAGCTCAAAGTGTGAGAATTCTAGAAGAAAACCTAAGAAATACCATTCTCAACATCGGCCTTGGGAAAGGATTTATGACTAAGTCCTCAAAAGCAATTGCTGACATGGCCAGCTTCCATCCTGATTCATCTTACTATGATACACTGTTTTGGGATCTACCATGGGTTACCTGTTGGCATAAACCATCAATTGTGGTCAAAAAGGTCCATCAGAAACACCAAAGGCACACCCATGTTGAGGAAATTCCTAACATTCAGGTTACCTTCCAGGCGCTTGGGCAAAAGCTCAATCTGTCATTGAGTAAACTATTTCTTTACTACACCTTTACTCATTTCTTATCCCCAGTACCTAGCCTAATGTTTGGCACATATTATCTTAAAAGTAAATCTTTTGGAAATAAGATGCAGATCTTTTAACATAAGATTATTCAGTTTAAGGAAAACAAGTAGAAACAATTCTGAGTGAGCATAATCTAGGGAATTTAAGCATTAATTTGAAAAAGAGAAACCTTGAGATATCTCATTTTACGTATGCCCTCTCATGTCTATGTACATATTTTGCTGTAGTTTAAAACTAGAAAATATATTTTCTTGATGCTTACCAGGCTGTAACTCAATGAGAGCAATATTAAATTGCTTTAAATAGTTTATACTTCATGTTTACATATATCAGAAGGATGTTGACTTAAAGGGATTAACTGCAAATTCAATAAACTGGTCCAATGGATAAAATAATACTTTAACTGCTTCTTTTCTCTTACTTAATAAATTACTGGGCAGAGTTGATGCAATCTAATCTTTCAAAATAATCTTCCTCTTTTCTAGGGACATACTAATCAGAGAAAGAGAAGCAGTGCAATTTGTATTTTCTCATAATATTCACAAATTTCTACCATAACACCAAACATAATCAGGAGTGTGTGTGTGTGTGTGTGTGTGTGTATAAAAAAACAAATTTGAAATTCTTTGAAATAAGTATACCCAATTTAGCACTAGTGTTTGATAATTTATCCAACTTTCCCTTTCATGTGATGAGAACATCTATCTATAGACTTCTTCAGTCATAACTTGCCTAATCGTTTATAGCCATAAAAAAACATGCCAAACTTTCTACCACAGTAACTTGAAATAAGGTAATAACTTATGCATGATTATAACTTATAGTTATATACAAATATAATGTATATACATATACAAATATGTTATACACAAATAACATAAAACAACCTGAAAATGGCTATAATAATTTTTAAAAATAATTTCAGCTCTGATTTTAGATTTAGGGGGTAGAGGTGCACATTTGTGACATGGGTGTGTCGCATGATGCTGAGGTTTGGGATATAAATGACCCTGTCATCCAGGCAGTGGGCCTAGTACTCAAGAGTTGGCTTTTAACCCTTAGTCCCCTCCCCCACCACTTCTAGTAGCCCCCATAATATATTATTACCATGTTTATGTTGAGCAGTACCCAATATTTTGCTCCCACTTGTAATTGAGACTATGGGGTATTTGGTTTTCTCTTTATGCATTAATTTTCTTGGGATAATGGCCTCTGGATGCATCCAATTACTGCAAAGGACATAATTTTATTTTAGTCTTTATGGCTGTGTAGTAATTAGATGCTTAGTGTCTTGGGCCTGATAATATCAATTCCACCTCCAGGGATGGGAGTTCAGCCCTACAGAGGATGATTCAATTCTCTGTATCGTTGAATTACACCTTAACATCTGTGTAATGAGCTTCCCTGGTGGTTGGTGCTTTCTCAGTATTGCCATACTTCTGTGCCTGGGAAGTAATACATACCTGACAACCTCAGAGGCTTCCAGTTTGGAACCCTCTCAAACCTCACCCTGTGCATCAATTCCTTCAACTAGTTCTGATTTGTATTATTTTGCTGTATCACATTTTGTTTACATGTATACAAAATTATATACATAAGTACACACACACATGCACACCCTTATCACCCCATCTCGGAACCCAAAGGCCAGTGAATGGCTGACAAGAGAAGACACACTGTGACCCCTTGCCTCAAGGTAAGATCACCTCTGTGGCACTATTTTTTCTCCAGAAAAAAACAGTCACTTTGTTCCAGAAAAGACATCACTTCGTTCTAGCGCACTGGCCTCTTGGCTTCACCCAAACAAAACAATTATGTTCCATACTAAAGATTGTTGTAACTGATATTCTCTGTTCCTTGAAACCTCTTCCTCCAGTAATGAATGCCATAAAGAAAAGTGAAATGGCACAAGAGGAATAAAGATAAGTTTCTATTATTTTAGACAGAGTGATCAGGAAAGGAGTCTTTGGTTAGATGACTTTTAAGGAGTTGCTCTTACTGATAATAGTATCTATATGAATATCTATACATTGATATTGACATCAAAAACATCATCACAGTGTACATAATAGCTTTTTCCATTTCCATATTTTAAATTCCATTTTCTGAAAGTGAAGAAGTTGACTCCCACTACTTTATCTTAAATATAGTTACTTCTTCTTTAAAGTCAATCCCATATAAGCAATCTTCTACCTCTGTGGCTACCTCCTTGCTTTCCCCCACTTCTGGCATACCTGCTTTGGTTCCAAACCTCCTACCAGGATATCTCCAAACATGGTCTCCCAGCTGACTCTGCATTCACCAGCCTGCCTACGAATACGCTTGCTTCGTGCTCCAGTTCTAACGCCAGCTAGGGTCTGCTCACCATGGTTCCTCTTCCACTCTCCCCACATGGGTACTGCCTTCCTCGGCTTCTCATAATGGCTTTAACCTGAAGTAGATTTTAAAAGCCATCATGCAGAGATGAGCACAGCACAACAAATCTGTGAGGATCAGGACTTTCTTCATTTTCATAAAAGGAAATACAAAATCAAAAACACCATTATAGGACTGGTGAAAGCAGTCTGAAACATAAAATACTCAAGATATCATGAAAAGAATATGGACTGCAAAGTATTTTTAAAAGATAGCTGAATACAGTACTGTTATACACCTGTATTGTGTTACCCCCAATCATTTTTGAAGAATTCTAAGCCAACGTGTACAATAACTGCAACAGATAAAATAAAACTGAAGAGAAATAAAGTAAATTCTGATTGAGAGCAAGAGAATGTGATAAATCTAGAAATCTAATGCTAAAAAATCTAACCGTTTAAACTCACAAAATGGAATCGATAGTGTATTAGAAAAAAATCTTTTTGAGAAAACATTCTCGCTATGTCAATACCTGTGATAAAGTTTTAAATTCCAGTCCCTTATTTCTCCACCCCAAACCGCCATTCTACATTTACCCAGTGATAAGAGTGTAACTCAGGCCTATCCGGTCATAATATCCAACTCCCTGGAAATAATGAATGCCATGAGTCATGGAAACACCTCCCCATCAGAGACAATTAAAGGGCTGCTGTGGAATTTGTATTTGGAAGTCCATAGAAAAATAATTTTTATTGTATTTAGAGAGAAAATAACGTTGTTTATGGCTCTCTTAACTGTCACAAAAGTTTTTCTGAGAGAAATGTACAAATTCAGAAGGCATGGCAAGAGAAAAGATGGAAGATAAGAGTGTGAAACCAAAAGATACTTCATATAGTTATTCTTGGGTCAAGCTCCTAATCCCTTGCTCTTCAGATCTGTTGAGCTGCCTCTGAGCCTGTTACATACACCACTGCATGCTGCCTTTTCTCTACCCTACAACTCTCCCCCATGTCTCCCCAGCACGTTTTTTTTCTTGCTATCAGAGCTGAACGCTAGCAATAGGAGCTGAAAATGAAGATACTTTCTCAGCCTTAATTATATTTGAGCTTAGATACATCCTGGCATAGGGCCTTTGAGAAGTATGCTGATAAAATGTATGAAGATAATTTTCCCTTTGCTTCAGGTTTCTGCAATGCTTAAGAATGAGTGGATGCTGGTGACAGACATTAAGTAATAAAAAGAAATATGGAGACATTGACTCTGAACTTTAATACTGTGGAATTCTTCAATACTTCCTAGACTTGTCCGTCTGAAAATAATACTGCTTAATATAAGATAATGAAACCTCCATTTTTAAGAACTTCTAAATTTATGTCTGTTAGTCTACTTCGCATTGCTATCAAGGAATACTCGAGGCTGGGTAATATATAAAGAAAAGTGGTTTTACAGGCTGTACAAGAAGCATAGTGTGAGGATCTGCTTTGGCAGAGGGCCTCAGGAAGCTTACAATTATGACATAAAGCAAAAGGACAGCCAGCGTATAGTGAGAGGCAGCAAGAGAAAGAGGAAGGAGGTGCTAGGCCTTTTAAATGACGAGATCTTATGCTGTCTCATAGACTGAGACTCGCTCATTGATGAGGGATGTGCACCCATGAGGCAAACACCTCCCATGAGGCCCATCTCCAACACTGTAGGCCACATTTCAACACGAGATTTGGCAAGGACAAAACATCCAAACTGTATCAATGTCCTGTTATATACAGCCGACTGAATACCAAATCGTATACCTATTTATTAATTTTAGACTAAAAGCATAATCCTACAAAGCACTTAACTCTAAAATTCATAAAAACAAAAAGCAGATTGTCTACAAAGTAGGTATCATCAGGAGGCCAGGAAAGTACAGAGTTGGGGGTGTACTGCCTGGCCAGAATGTAAGAAAGTAAACAAGAAAAATTAAAAGAAGAGGGGAAGGAGGATACGGACTTCTCATAAGGATGCGGGAACAGGGCCCACTTCATAATTGTGTATCTCCGTAAATTATGGGTGCCCATGTTCAAAATGAGGGCATCTTATTTTAAAAACAAGAAAAAGTCCTGTTAAAGGTATTAAAATATATATTATTTTCTTCCTGTGGTTCCCTCTCAAATTGCTGTCATGGCTGTTACTTATTTTTCTAAGAAAGGAAAAATTTAAATTATAAATTATTTGTATGCATGCTATCATTTATGTTTATAACATGCGATGTCAGTTTTAAATGCAAATATTAGAGCATCTAAACTTGCAGAATCACAAAAATTGCACAATTTATATTTTTAGCTTGTCCCTGACAGTGGCTCTAGCAGGCCTGAAGAAAGAAAGAAAAAAAAAAAAAACTGTAACCCAGATTCAGGAAGACTTGAACAAGAAAGAAAGGGCCCTTCCAGACCAGGAGCCAGCCCAAGGATATGCACTTTAAGACAGCAGCAGGGATACTCATGGGGCAAGTATCAACTCGTAAATGCTCCTGAGAACGCCACCCTTGATGAACGGCAAGCACCAGGCCTGACAGCTAAAGGGTTCTGCCTCCTGCCAGCCTCTGGATGTAATCTAACTGGAGATGGAGTCTGGGAAAGCCAAACCTGTTATCTCTCTTTGCCACAGGTATACTGTTCCAACCCATAGTAGAGGGACACCCCAAGGGTTTTCTAACCTTTGCTCCAAGACATGGTAGATACCTGGATTGATGGTGAGACAGAAGTTGCAGGTTCTCTTTTGCAAGAACAGTCTTCAGCTGGATGAGTACCTGACAAGGCTGGGTGCTGCCTACTCAGATGAGGCGTCCACCACTGAAATACTTCAGTGCACATGTGTACAACCTCCACTTTACCCATTTCATGACTACCTAGGCCCCTGCCGGAAAGAGAGTGACGGGGAGAGGAAATGACATGAGTTAAGGTTCCAAGCTCTCAGAACATGCCCCATTGTTCTATAAGGCTTCAAATACAAAACACGAGTTTAAAGATCAAATAATTTCAAGATGTAAGAACAGAGCATTAAACCAAGCATGGAGTCCTTCAGAGTATGGAGTCAGATTGACTACGGAGGTCTCATGCCATAAAGCCACATAGCAAAAAGCTGTGGCAGCCTCTAGTTGCTGAAAATGACCTTCATACAACAGTTCAAGTAAAATGGGAACCTCATTTCTCCAACTGCATATAAACGAATTATTTCAACAAGAGCTTGGAAGAAAATTCTGAGTTTCATTTTACCCACAAGCACACCTTGGTTTCAGCCCCATCATGAGTTTCTGAGCAGAGAATCCAGCCATTCCATGCTTGAACTTCCAACCTATAGAAAATGCGGGATAATAAATGTTTGCTGTTTTAATGTTTCATCTAATGTTGCAAAGCAACAGAAAACTAATAAGCACACTATCCCCTCTGCTCAACTTAAAAATCCAACAAATCCTCCACATATTTAGGAATATAGTCTACTTTTACAATTGCAATAATTATTGGAACTTTTTCTATTAAAAATGTGTACTTTGTATGTTAGAAGTTCTTATTTTAATGACATCAGAATATTATAAAAATCATGCAAATAGCAAAGATAATTGTAAGTTATGATTAAAAGCAGACTTTCCAATGTGACAATAAATATGTCACATATCTAAAGTCAAAATAATTTATAAAAGCGACAATGGAATGACAAGACATTGATGAAAGAATTCACCACTTTTGTTTAAAATAGTTGTTATATTCCAATAATTCAGCTATGAAGAAAAACAAAACCATATGAATACTAAAAATCAGAACAGCCAACAAGATGCTGTTGGCTCACACATAATAGCACTGTTATTTCAAAACAATTCAGTTTGAAAAGAAAATAATTCTACAAATAATGAAAATGAGAATAATTTTCTACAGAAGAAATACTTTTTTGCCCACAAAACCCAAGAAAATAACATCAACTATTTTGGTATTAATAAATGTTGGTTTTGATTTTAAAATCCTAAAAAGAGTAAATTATTCTTCTATACAGTGTATAAGACAGGTTAGAACACATAATGGAGATAAATTCTATTCACAATAGCAAAAAAAATATAAAATACCTAGAAAAAAACAACATTGCAGGAACATATATATACATATTACATTGTTAGATTAAAAAAAGGTAAGTATGGGCATGAACACACATTCTTCAATTTTTATTGCACAGATTTTGATACTTGTTCAGTGATTTATTTTGTTATTAGTTGCTTGTTTACTTAAGTTATGTTAATGTATCACTGTTGGAACATTTAGGGCTCCTTTGCTATTCAGTCTTATCTATTCTCTTTTATCCCCATCTATCCTATCCAACTAAATTTGCCTCACATTTCAATAGGCCATTATTATGTGCTACTTTTGTATATATTTGATATACCTGTGTTCTATTTTATTGGTATATATTTACTTTTATGTTAGTTTTTCTATTTTTCATGGAGGAATATGGTTTTAAAACCAATCTCTATTACTATATGTGTGTCTAATCTATTACTTTTAATTATTTCAGGATAGTTCATGATATGCATGCATTGTATTTGTCAAACCACTCTCTAATAACAAAAAGCTGTATTACCTGTGAATCCCTACACCATAAATAATGTTCAGTGAACATTCTTATAAATATCCCATTTGGAATACTGTAGGGATATATTTGAAATGTATCACTACCTCTATATTATACATTATGTCTACACTTAATTTGCTTGAATATTTCTAGATTGATCTACAGAATGCCTGTCTTCTGGGCTCCCTCCTGCCAGCAATGCATGACAGTGCATATCACCAAAACCTACCAGCAGATTTTTTGACATTCTAACTTTTGCCAATGTAGTGGACATGGCTATATCATTCTTTTAAAAATTTCCATGTCCAAATATTAATTATTTCAAACAAATACATTCCTTTTATTACTTGTTTGCTTTTACAAATTGCCCATTTATATCATTTTCCTGTTTTGCTCTTAACTCTACCCTCTTTTTATTGATTTGCAAAAATCTTTATATATTCTAGATATGGTTTCATTTTTAGACATTGTGAATATTCTCTTACATTTGTTTTCTTCCTATTTACTTTGTGATTTACTTCTTTAAATAAAATATCCTTTACTTTACTATATTTCACTAGAATTTTGCACATTATGTTTTGGTTTTGAAACTTTAAGAAATCCTTACTACTGGGTGCTGTGGCTCATGCTTGTAATCCTGGCTACTCAGGTGGCTGAGGCAGTAGCATTGTTTGAAAAGAGGTGTTCAAGGCTGCAGTGAGCTGTAATCACCCCATCCCAGCCTTGGCAACAGAGCAAGAACACATCTCTTAAAAAAATCCTTTCTCAATCCTCATGTATCAAGATACTCTATACTGTATACACTCCCACATTGCCCTGTGGCAAATCTCAGGGCAAGGAAACAGCCTTGCCAGCAGAAATGATTTCTATATTTTACCATTGTGGGAACGACAGCTGCTCATGCCACTTTTTAATCCATTTCATGCTTGAAAGAATAAGAGTTTTAGGAGTACTAACTGTATATGAAAAGGAAAAGACTCTTTAACAAGAATAATTTATATTATCATTGAAATATATTGACAATACTTGCATTCAACATGAATCTTTTTACCAGACTCCAAGTTCCATTGAGAAGCTATAAAAAAATCTCAAGGCTTGAAAGATTATAAAATCATACAGGATTTTAATCTGCTAAAATTTATATTAAGAACCAATATCTAGGGGTATGAATACATATTTTTGCAGACATCTTATATAATGCTTTTGGAATGTTTGAGGCGGAAACATCTATCTTTTTTCTCTGGATGCCACCCAAATACAGAACACTATCCACCTCTATAATTCTTATGATTTAACTCTTCTGAATAAATAAAAGACTCGGGAATCTATAATTCTTATAATTCTTCTGAATAAAAGTTTGTGCTAACTGAACTTTAATAATTCTTCTGAATAAAACTAATTCTTTTGAATAAAAGACTCTGGAATTAACCACTGCACCCCTGGTTATAAAAGAACTAGAGAAACTTCTATAACAAGGACAGGTTTATTTATGCTTGCCAGATGTGGGCAACTATTAATAAACATTAAAGCTACAAAAGATGATGTCGTAAAACTAAAATATTATTTTATATCCAAGGACAAAGACTTTGTTATACACGACTTGAACTATTTGGATTTTCTCTGTATCGGGGAAGCAGACCATTTTTAACATAACCCTGTAGTTTCTAATATATTCCAGAGCAATTTCTGGATGAAATCACCATTCTTCTGAGTTGCATTTTTACTGTTTCAATTTTCCTAAAATTTGCTCCTTTCAGGTAAATGACCATCTAGCAGAACATTAATAACAAAGAATTTCACATGTCATTTTCTTCATTGACTTGGAAATGCAATCATTCATGTTCTCTTTTGAAGGTAAAGGAATACAGTGCATCACAGTACAGACTGAAATTCTCATCAGGCAGTTGTGTGAAGAGCTACTTCTGTTTCTAATTCATTTCTTGAAGAATCACACTGAAAAGTACCATATTTTGAATGAAAGGTTAATCCTACCCTTCAACCAGCGCAGAAGAATCTATCTTTCTTGCTGGGGGGTAAGTAAGAGATTTAAAGTCAATTGAAGACTTAATAGCAAGAAAAAGGAGAAAATCTGAATCCACAAGTCAAAGTATAAATAGTGGAATGACTTAAAACAGGAATATGCATGAATTGAAGACAATGGAGAAATGTAACATATCCTGGTTGTAAAGAAAGATTTAGGCATATTAGCTTATCACTTTAATTTTCCTGAGAGGATTGCCTCTTAGGCAGGAAATGTCAAAGGTGGGTGGGTGGCTGGGTGTGTGTGTGTGTGTGTGTGTGTGTGTATTTTCTTCTAATTTGGGGAATATATTTCATCTGGTTTGATCATGTAAATAAGTTCAAGCTTCTACCACTTGCTGAATGATACAGAAACAAGGCAATAAGGCAAGGCAAGTGATTTTATTCAGAGGGCCAGCAAACCAAGATGAGCTTCTGTTCCAAAGAACCATCTTCAGTTAGCACGAACTTTAAGCTCATTTTTATTTTAAAGGAAAGGGGAAACAAGGGAATGGAGGTCAAGAGGTGACTGACAACCTCAGACACCTAGGCATCAGCAAGGGTCCCAGTAGGTTGTGAAAATTCTTTGTGGTTGGTCAGCTGACCTCTGTTCAGATGCACTAGCTCAGATCACAATTTTCCTGTAAATGTTATCAAAATACCATGATTTGTATATGTATTTCCTTATCGCCTTGTGAGTTCGTTTTGATAAACAAAACTTTAATCATTTTTTTGTTTCTTAAAGTTGAACTACAACCTAAATTTCTCCTATAATTAGCTGGTCTACAAGCAAACTAAGCAGACGCTTTTAACCTAAAGGATATAACCACAGGAGGTAGGGAGTCACAGGAAAAATGGAGTTAGTCATGCTAAGATTCCTTCCACTGTTAGAATCATAACACATTGAAAAAATGAAATGAATCTAATGATAAAATTTCTGATCAAATTACTAAGAACAACTGAAATTTAAAAAGAATTGGAGAATTGGACCAACATATCCTAATTGACTACACGACCCATAAAAATCTTTTTCATCAGGTAACAGAAAATTAGGAAAAAAAGAGAGAAGAGGATAAAAAGTCAAATGTCCAGGAAATGCTTGGACAAGTGATATCACTATCGGTTTTTGTTTTTTTTTTAATTTTTAGATAAAATCCAGCACTACTTCTCAATCAGTTCAGAACATTAATATATTTAATGAAATATGCCAAGCTAGAGAAAAATAAAAATGGTAACATCTCAAAGGTCTCTCCAACTTCAGCACTACTGAGAAAAAGAGAACATCTAATTGGAGAATGAAGACCCCAAAACCCCAAATATGTTTCAATACAAATTTACCAAATGTTCTATTCTTCTGAGATGCTGCAGTGAAAAATGCCTCAAGATCAATATAAATGCATAAAAATAAGGTATCATTGAAAAAAATCAGGACATTTATTATTTTATTCTGTTTTGCCATTTGTTCAGGTTGCTGTCTACAAAGTTTTTCAAATGTGTTATTTTAATATTTGAGAAGCACAATATGAGACTTAACTGTGATTTTCAGCAGAGACATTATGAGGTTTTTTTTGTTAGTTCTGAATCACTGTGTTAAAATTATGGTTTCTTTGTGCTTCAGGAAATAATAATATCACTTTTAGTATTTCAAATAATAATTTTAAATAAAAAATCGTACCAAGGTTGAAATTTCTGAAGTTGGAATATACTGTTTCTTATGCTAATATGCTTTCTTGAAAGGTTAGAAACATTTAGAAGTGCCAGTAGTTGTTCAAAGATATCATAAATCTTTCTCATATTTATGTGTGTGTGTGTACAGACACAGATACAGATAAATGTGTGTGTGTGTGTATACATTAATTTTTCAGTATATGAATCCTGGGAAAGATTTAAGGGCATAATATACATACTCTTAAAGTCTGATACACTCCAAATGAAATTTATGTTCTGGTGGGAGCTGAGCTCACTTTTCAGCTCAGCATTTCTCAAAGCTTTCTACTGTGCTAAAACTAGAGAAAATGTTAAAAAACAGCTAAAGAATAAACAATACTACCTTATGTTAAAGGTACAGATCAGCAAGGTAGACATGATGCCTGTCATGTAATGAATCTCTAGCTCCCAGTCCAGGCAGGGCCTCACAGTGTCACAGGCTGAGATAAGGTCACAAAATTCCAGAATCCCTTTTGTAATATTTGCATGTGCTTAGCTGAATGTGGCATTAGTAGAAAGAGCTCACATTAGCCAAATAATTCACAGGAGACTGAGAAGAACAAATGAAAAATCATTAATGTAGAAATAAAAATGTAACCCTAAACTAAAGTGTAACACTCATTTTCCTTATTTAAGATAAATATTCTCTGGAGAAAAATCCTCCTAAAAAGCACAAAGAAGCTACAGTTGGGTGATGATAATAATTAGCGCTTTTGATCAGAGGAGTCTGCATGCGGTGGGCAGGACTGCCCTAAGGACCAGGGCTGAAGACACTATACAAAATCTTTGCTCTCAAACTTTTACTTTTCTAAGGATACTCCTTTTACCATTCCTTTTCTGATCATACAGTCGTTTCATTAACAGGGCACATTGTAAGAAATTGAGAGACGAAAATTGGTTAATTAAAATCTTACATAACGTTTCAGTGGCTGAGGGAATAGAGTCGCTGACGAAAGCAGCACTGAAATGGCTGAAATGGATTGGAGGTCCACTTTTCCACTTCAGAAGCTTTTAAATTCCCTCTCCATTCCATTTCATCCCTACAGAATTCTCAAACTTTGCCAACAAAGATTGAAAACTCCTGGATTAAAGAGAAGCAGTATCCTCTAGTTGTCAATGACAGAATCTTATTTGCCCACTGTTTAAAACCAAATGTCTTCTTTCATAAAACAGAAAAATAATATCATATTCCCATATCATTTTGAATGAGCTAGTTAATGCTTTAGTAAGAACAATCCTTAAGTCTTACTGACGTAAAAAAAGTTTTTTCCCACTCTTTTTCATGTTTTTCACAATTACCTTGCATTGTTTTTTTGTTTGTTTTTCCTTACTCAGGACTCAAACAATCTCTGGACATTGTTGGAAACTGTGAAGAGAGAAAAAGAACATGTATAGATAAGTTCTAGAAAATTCTACCCAAAGTGACACAACTTACTTAATTCTGCCACATCTTACTGACCAACATCACATCTTATTGACCTCAGGGTGGAGGCTCATGTAATACTGATCCAGAAAACAACAGTTACGTGATCCAACACCTGACTCAATACTCACATTTCCTATAAACCTGAGAAGTGCTTAAGGAAACTATACTACTATCATTTTTCAATGTGTTTCAGAAAAACCATGGTGGGGTGTATTGTGTTGAATCTACGGTAAAGGTGGACTTGCTGCTACTGGCAAAGGGAGATGTGGTTTGGATTCATCTTGGAACGTCATCTTTGGATTCATCTTGGAAAGATCTTTGTTTATCTTTCAGTGTTGATTCCTCAAGGTGGGAATAGAAAAGGCACAGACCCAGCAGCATTAGAAGACATGGCAGTGTTTTATTGAGTTTTATTTGGTGCCCCTGTTTTCCTTAAATATCAAGTATGTTTAACTTCTTACTGTTCGTGGAATAAAAACTGCACAATTTAACCAGAGGAGCAGCTTAGAGATGACTGAAAGCCGCACTCTCCAGGGCAGGCATGGCATTCAAATGTCTGCAGTTAAAAATGGCATGTTCGTTTTTTTTTCATCTTCATTCGTAATTACTTGTAATGAGAATTAACTACTGAAAACAGGTAACACCTCATGAACTTGTCAAAGTTTGGAAAAAGATACTGAAGTTCATATTTTGCTGTATATCGCAATGGTTTCTTAAATATATCTATCTAAATAAAGAAATGCTTACTTATCTATCCAGATACATTCAACATTTTTTCAAAAAATAGCTTTTACCTGGATTGGTATTTTAAAAATGTGACCCAGAGAGGCATGCCCCTTTATGAGCTGTGCAATATCAAGGGAAGAAAGAGGCACGAAACATGTTCCTAGGTGCCAGGACCTTGCTGCTGCTTTCAACAAAGGAACTACACTAGTTTTATCTTTTTAATTTTATTTAGATTGCTTAGGTTTTCATTTAAATAAAGGCACCATGGCTAAAAACAACAGGAAATCAAAACAAAGACAGATTTTAAAAAATAATTGAATGCCACCAATCTATATGATGGAAAGAACTTTCAAAGAAGAACTATGTATACAGATCGTTCTGAAACTAGAATGCTTCAGATAATGTTCTGTAGCAAGAATGCTGTATAAACAGGACTGATAGAAGTATTTTTCTGGGCCGGGAGCAGTGGCTCAAGCCTGTAATCCCAGCACTTTGGGAGGCCGAGGCGGGTGGATCACGAGGTCAAGAGATCGAGACCATCCTGGTCAACATGGTGAAACCCCGTCTCTACGAAAAATACAAAAAATTAGCTGGGCATGGTGGCGCGTGCCTGTAGTCCCAGCTACTCAGGAGGCTGAGGCGGGAGAACTGCCTGAACCCAGGAGGTGGAGGTTGTAGTGAGCCGGGATCGTGCCATTGCCCTCCAGCCTGGGTAACAAGAGCGAAACCCCGTCTCAAAAAAAAAAAAAGATTCTGTCAGTCTATCTGACAGAAATAGCAACAACATCCTGGTTTTAAGAAGATAAGCCTCCAGTTTTAGTTTCTGCTTAGTATATGAAAACTAAAAAGAGCATTACTTCTATCACCAAGGGTGGGAGTGGGGCGAGAAACAAACAAATATCCTGCAAAATTTAAAAAGCAGAGAGTCCTTGACATAAGACTATATCTCCGTACTTTGAGTTCCTATGTAACTGCAGCACAACTTACTAAGAAAACAAACCAAGGCCGGGGATGCTGGCTCATGTGTATAATCCCAACATTTTTGGAGGTGGAGCCAGGTGGATCACTTGAGCCCAGGAGTCTGATGTCAGCCTGAGCAAAACAATGAAACCCTATCTCTATAAAAGTACAAAAATTAGCCAGGTATAGTAATGCATGCTCATAAGCCCAGCTACTAGGGAGGCTGAGGTAGGAGCCTGGGAGTTCAGGGTTGTAGAGAACTGTGATCATACCAAGGCACTTCAGTCTGGGCAACAGATTAAGACCTTGTCTCAAAAAAAAAAAAGACGAAAGGAAGGAAAGGAAAGAGGACAGAAAAAAGGAGGAAAGAAGGCAGGCAGGCAGGCAGGCAAAACCAAACTTATTAGTATACCTTTGTAACAAACTGTTGGTTTTCAGCCAAAAACAACAGCTAAACTTCAGGTAATCACAGGTAGCCAAGGATCAGATCATGCTCAAATAAAGCAAATGCTCATCACACCATACCCAGATAAGGACGACACCTAATTTTAGCCAATCAATTTCTCTTTCTTATTTCTTCACTTGGCCTATAAAACTTTGCTGCTCATGCTGCTGGGTGAAACTCTCCTAAGCTCCTCTGGTTCTGAATGCTTTTCAATTAATGAATCATTCTTGGTTCAAGCAAACTGTCAAATTTGTCTAAAGGTTTTCTTATTACATTACAAAGATCATGTATTGACTTGAGCTTATTAGAGACCTAAAGTCACAGGGCAATCCATTAGTTTGAAATCTAAGGAAAGACAAAAGTCTTAAAGGACAGACAGACAAGAGCTTCCCTGCAGCAGACTGTAAGATGAAAAGTCCAGCTTAAAAGAGGGTCTGGTCATTTTAGCCACACTTTAAAAAACTTTCTAAAGGTCAAGTGACAAATTACTAGATGACAGTGAGAAATTAGAAACCCTGAAAGTTGTGAGGGGAATTTGAACTTACTAAGAATTTCTTCTTCACTGGCCTCCATGGGGGTTCATGCGAGACATTGAGAGCAGGGCTGGATACCAAAGAAGCTTCCTAGAGTGTTACAGGTGTGTTGGAAAACAGTAGCTGCTCCTACAGAAGAGGCACGTACCTCTACAATGTCCTTTCACCCTGTGGAATGGAAGCCTTTGTTAAACAAGAGAAAGAGAAGCAAAATCCATATACTTCCAGGGGAAGAGTAGCCACAAGAAACCATCTTAAGCCCAGGGTGACAAAGATCCTCGACCAGGAGTAAGGATCTTGTAAAAGAGCTGAAAAATTCTTGTGATGCAAGACTTATTAAAGATTCTAGAGAATTTTCTGTCTTGGGAAGAAAGACAAAGATCACTGAGAAAACTAACTCTAGACAAAAGGGGTCTGCCTAAGAATGAGACTGAACCATAAAACAAACCCTGTAGAACTAAAAAGTTTGTATATATTAATCCAAGTATATCAATAATTAGAAGTATATATAATCTAAATATTGCAATTAAATACAGAGACTAATATTAAAACTTTTAAAAGCACAACCAGGTGTATACTGTCTATAAGACTACTTCAAAGGCAGCAACTTTGAAAATTATAGTTGTAGACACTAACATTTCTTTCTCAGTAACCAAGAGAATAAATACAATCAGCAGGGATTTAAAAAATTCAACCAAACTACCAACCAATTTGATATAACTTGTATTTATACAATACTAGTGAAATTATATGGAAAATAACCTTACAGGCTTGACTTCTTGTACTTCACATAATGCATTCGAATTTTCCCCATGCTGTTACTAATTTTTTCTTTGTTTTGCTGAGTAGTATTTCTTTTTTGGCTATACCAAGATTCATTTATCCATTCATGAGTCAATAGACATTTTAGTGTGTCTTACATAAAGATGATAATAATGATTCATGTTCAAGACTTGTATAAAAATACTTTCTTTTTTTTGTTTGTTTGTTTGTTTTGAGATGAAGTTTCACTCTTGTTACCCAGGCTGGAGTGCAATGGCGTGATCTCAGCTCACCACAACCTCTGCCTCCTGGGTTCAGGCAATTCTCCTCCCTCAGCCTCCTGAGTAGCTGGGACTAGAGGCACGCGCCACCATGCCCAGCTAACTTTTTTTATTTTTAGTAGAGACGAGGTTTCACCATGTAGACCAGGATGGTCTCGATCTCTTGACCTCGTGATCCACCTGCCTCGGCCTCCCAAAGTGCTGGGATTACAGGCGTGAGCCACCGTGCCTGGCAATACTTCCTTTTTTAACAAAATTTCTCTTGGCTAAATATTTAGAAGTGCAATTACCATGCCTTTTGGTATGTACCTATTCAACTTTCTAAGAAACTGCCAAATTATTTCCAAAGTAGCTGTATCATTTTTCATTCCTACAGGCAGTGCATGAGAGTTCAAATTGTTGGTTATGCTCATCAGTAAGAGATATGGATATTTGTGGGAATTCACTCAGGGTGGTGGCAAAATATTAAGGGTAAAATATTAGAGAAAGTTATAAAATACAGCCTCAAACTATTTTGAAAGGCCTAAAAGTTTCTTATATATTTCTCAGCTGAAACAAACCTAGATCCCCTTTACATTTAGTTAATAAGTAAAGAAAATGTCTAAAGTATGTGGGGGAGTTTACCTAACTTACTTATATACTCATGTTAGTGTTAAAACTAACTTGTAAGTCAGACAGCCCTCTCAGGGAGAGGTTAACCAAAGAAAATATCCTCTAATAGTGTTTGATTTAAGCATCAGAACATGTGCTTTAATCTTCAACCTCTAGTGGTGTTGACGGAAGCCTTTGTCAATTAAACTTTGCTAAATAAATGCAAGTCTCTCTAGCTAGTAAAGGACAGCAGTTGCAGCAGTTTACAACACTCTCCAAAGACTCTGCAAGCAGCCCAGTCCCTCAGCTGAACTAGCAAACCGTATTATCTGTGTGTCAGTGTACTTTATTCATCCATCGCTAATCTAAATATTACAATTAAATAGTGTGCAAGACAGACCCTTGCAGGTGGTGACTCTGACAGTGGCACCCAATATGTGGCGACTCTGAGAGATACTTATATTTGGTTTCTTGTAGTCATTCTAGTCTAACAAAATTGACCTTTTCTCATATATATCGTTGAATAGTAAAGTCAGAGAAATTTTTTCTTAAAGGGTCAAACTGGAAATAAAAAACAGGCTTCCTGACCATGCATTGTATCTCCAACCTACTCAATTCTGCCATTGTTGCTCAAAAACAGCAAAAGGCAATATATAAACAACTGGATGTGGGTGTGATCCAATAAAAGTTCATGTACAAAAGCAGACAGCTGGCCACATAGTACCTGCAGTCTTTCACACACTAAATGTAGAACATACTTGTACGTCTTTCTTAGCAATCCAAATGCTTTCTTTTGTGAAAGATCTATTAAAAGTTTTGAGCATGTTTAATTGAATTTTTGCTCAATAATAATAGTTTTATTAATACTCTTATTTCTCAGTTTTATATTACTTCAGTTTAGATAGATGATATAGATAGGTAGATAGATGTATTATAGATAGATAATAATTTAAATGTATTTTCCGAAGCCGAAGCTTATATATTTTTTCCTTACTGGTATTCTTGAAAAGCAGATGTAAATTTTTAAAGAAAAATTACCAATTTTTTAGTTTTATCAGTCTGTGTCACTAGTGAAAGATCTTATTCTATACCAAAGTCACAATAATTTTTCCTAACATTCCTTTTAACTTTTAAATATAGGTCTAAGTGAAATGTTTACATACAATAATTTTTCCTAACATTCCTTTTAACTTTTAAATATAGGTCTAAGTGAAATGTTTACATACAGTGTGAAGTAAGGATCAAAGTTTATTTTTTCCCAAATGGATAGTCAGCTGCTTCATTACTGTTTGCCCACAAACAGCATATTTACCTGAGTGATTTTTCTTAACAACTTGGTAAAAGAAATATCAATTAATCACAGAGGTGTAGATGTATTTCCATTCTACTGATCCATTATGTTGACTATCTATCATACCAATAACACACTGTTCTGATTGCTGTATATTTGTATTGTCTTAATATCAGGTAGTTAAAATCATCCAACTTCGTTTCCATTTTTCAAAAGCATTTCTCACCATTTTTATTTCCATATAAAATTTAATATTAGCTTTGCATAATATATGAAAATTTTGCATAAAATTTTGTTGAGCCTATTGGTCAATTTAAGTAAAATTGACAATATTAAATTTTTAAATTAAAGAAATATTTAGAGACAGAGTCTCGCTCTGTCACCCAGCCATGTGGAACTGTCAGTCCATTAAATGTTTTTTTCCTTAAAAACTACCCAGTGTCAGGTATGTTTTTATTAGCAGTATAAGAACAGACTAATACAAATGCTCATGAAGAATGATATGATCTTTTTCACTTACATAGTTCCGCTTCAGTGGTTTAGTGAAGTTGCTAGTAACATAGACAGGATGAAGATATTGTAAACAGTAGTTGAAAAGCCACAGATTACCCTGTTTGATGAAAGAATGAAAAGGCCACTTAGGTGATAATCATTCTTCAACAGGTATCAGCAAATTGCTTGGCTGTTGAAGACACTATGATGTGGGTAATGGGTACCAGTGGTCTCCCAGGATTACTCTTAATCAACCCATCGGTAGTAGAAAAAAAGTACCCGCTTTATTGCCCATTTTAAAACTTTGACACAAAAGATAACTTCTGGATAACAGAAATTCTTGTTGTTTGACAAAATAGCAGGGATTATCAATCTTTTATACTGTCTTTCACATTATTGTATAACCTTGTATTTATTTCTTAATACCTCCACATGTCCTACTTCTGAATTTCTTAAGGGTAAAGCACAATTCCAATTTCTGTTTATCTTTACACCACTTAGGCCAGTGATGGGCATATAGTACACTACATATTAATAATGCTTATAATTACAGAAAAAAAGAAATGTTGATGTCAACTCAATGCTGATATTAAATAATCACATTACTTACTTACAATGTATTTTCCCTGTCATTACAAATTAAATATTTCGAGCAATAATGGCAAATTCTGAAGGAGGATGAAGTTTAGGAAGACTATGTGAATAAAAACTTATTTGGCATGACATTTCCAAATTCTATTACTTTTTGAGATAAGTTAATCCTTCATGGCTTGAAAAAATAACAAGTCTCTGAATATTTTTACATTCACTTTGGCCTGTAGTGCTTTTTCGAATAAATATAAAAGCAGAATTATGCCTTTAAGCCATTAAGGTCAGTATGTAAATTTTCAAAATGTCTAAATTAGGCTTAGCCTATGAATAATTTCTAGACAAAGCACTTACTGAGGTGAGTATCATGCTTCAGTATCTCAAAATTTCACTGAAAACAGAAAAATATATGTCAGCATGGAGTGAATCTCCACAAAAATGTCAACAAAACCCCAGAGAAAAACAAAAATAAGGCAGAGAAGGTATCTGTTCTCTTATGAAATCATTTCTTATGCTATGCTATAAAAATTAAAGTTAAATCATGACTATTATGTGATACACATTCAGCCAAATCATTTAAGAGACCTCATTTTCAATATCAACCATTTTATAATCAAATGGGATTGCCTATTTTGATCCAAAATAAATATGAGAGAGAGAGAGAATACATGGTATTAACATGTATTATCTAAAAAATGATCCTCAATTTTATACTGTTTCAATGGAGCAATCATTTTTAAATAAATCAATGAATTATACATATTAGAACATGCACTTACAGAGACAAAAGTGACAGAGAAGAATCTGCACGTGGTTGTAACTCCTATGTGGGGTCACACAATTTCAACATGTAATTTTCACCTTTGCCTTTAGACTCAGTTTCACCACAGCATTGACAAATGAACAAACATTTAAGAAATGATTCATTCTAACCAAACATTGTGGCTAGTCTGGGTTAGAATACAATTCTTTCCAAAAGGAATGATAATTTTCATGTATTTTCAACATTCAAGTAAGACATACTGAATGTCCATCAAACCTCTTAGGTGGTTGGCCAGGAACAAGAAAGTTTAATTTTAATCATGCAGTCATGCTCAAAATAAATGTCATACTTTAATAATGAAGTTTAAAGCCATTTCACCTCACTTACTTTTTTTATTTTTCCACTGCCGTTTCCCAATCAAGTACTCATTGTCTCAAGAGAAGTGTGGATTTAGCATAAAATAAAACTTTAATCAATTGGTGAATTTTAAGTCATGGCAAATACAAAAATATATGATCAAATACATTTTAACGGATGTAAAATTATTTTGAATAACTTTAAGCTTAATAATTTTAAATTACAGAAAGTTATAAAGACAGTGGAAAACATTCCCACGTAATTATTAGTTCTCTATTGTTAATAGCTTACATTAAAATGGTGCATTTATCAAAACGAGGACACTGCCATTAATTATTATTAACTAAACTCTAAACATTATTTAAATTCCTTTTTTTTCTAGTTAACGTTCTCTGTTTCAGAAATTTGTTACATGTACGCAGTCTCTTCTGAATTGTGGCAGTTTCTCAATCACTGAGCAAGTGACTGTGGGGTGCGGCCAGGGACCCACCTACTGCGGCCGGGCAGGCAGCTCTGGGCTCCGGCAACGCCCACTCCTTGCGAGGCTGCCGCCGAACCAGGCGCCACACGCCTTCCGCTGCCAGCACCACGGTCTGCCTAAGGTCTGCGCCAGCCGCTCACTCCCACCTTCGCATACACGCTCAACGCTGCTGGGGGTAGCCCTGCAAACCTGATCCTGCGGCTGCTCAATGGATGAGCCATTGTTTCCTCAAATAAACTGAGTATTTCCTCAAATACACCGTTAATTCATTGTGTCTACGGTTCCGCTTTTAACAAATTTAAAATATGTGAAGAGAATAGAGCCCATGTTAAGAGTTCTTTGACCCACCTGCTCACAAAAATAATAGAAGGAAGTTTTTAGACGTGATAGACACATCCAGCACCTTTATTGCGGTGATGTTACCATAAGCGCGTACATATGTTCAAATACGTGAAAATACGGCCAGGCACACCGGCTGAGGCAGGAGAGTCGCTTGAACCCGGAAAGGCAAAGGTTGCAGTGAGCCGAGATCGAGCCACTGCACTCCAGCCGGGGCAACCATGAGACTTTGTCTCAGAAACAACCACTAAACATGCACAGTTTTTTGTATCACACTTGTACCTTCATAATGACTTTAAAAGTAAAAATTAATTAAAAAATATATTTAACCTCAACGTAGTCACAAAAATCTATGAAGTTAATATGTGCTCATATATATTTATTCCCATTTTAACTGTTACGAACTGAGATTCCAACAGGTTAAGTGAATTGTTAATGATCATACTGATAGCTAGTGACAGAGCTAAAATTTTTTTTGTTAGGTATAGCTTCCTTTTTTTTCTATGTAAACATTCCCTTTCTGTCCAAAAGTTTCTTACATAGATTATTTTAGCATTTTACATTATTTGTTGTTTTTATGTATAGAATCGTTTGGGGTTGATTTATCTTGAATCGTTAATCTGAACTTCTTTCTTACTGACACATAGTGTGCACTGTTGCCTGCTGTTAAATGTTTTCATCAAAGTTCAAGGAAATCCAAATAATTAAGTATGATTATAGCATTATTTAATTTCCTAAAATCAAAGATTTGGGTATTTGTGTTATTTTCTTTTTTATTCTTCTATGAACAACAGTGAGATGATATATCCATGAGAAAAATTTATTGCACATACACATAATTAATTGTGGAGGATGCAGAGATGGAATTGTTGGTTAAATGGCATGTACATTTGAAACGTGTTTCATATGTAGTGGCCTCAAAATCAAATGCAATTATTTACATATCCAGCAACTATGCATGAAGGAATTGCTTTGTTGTGTGCTTGTAAAAATTAAATAATGAAAAAGCTAATATTTAATGATGACAACACTAAAGAAAATACTGAATATAAATGATCTAAGTATTCAATCAAATTCATAAGTTAGAAGAAAACAAAATGCAAAAATTGGCATACACTGAAAAGAAACAATTTTAAAAGATAGAACTAGAAATCAAAATATTAAAAATGTGTTTTAGTTTCTTAATTTATACATATTATTATTCTTTTAGAAAGTTTCTATGCTACAAAGTTTAAGTTTACAACACAAATGGTGTCATAAATGGCAACATAAACAAATCTCTTCATTCTTAATTATAATGTTGCATGAAAGAGCAACCAAATACAACATAGATTATTAATCCAAACCTGTATAACACTATCCAAGTTAAAAAACAGAATATTGCTAACTTTTTTTTTGAGAGGAGTCCGTCTCCTGGGTTCAACCAATTCTCCTGCCTCAGCCTCCTGAGTAGCTAAGATTACAGGCAAAGGCCACCAAACCTGGCTAATTTTGTATTTTTTTGTAATTTTAGTAGAGACAGGTTTCGCCATGTTGGCCAGGCTGGCCTCGAACTCCTGACCTTAGGTGATCCACTCACCTCGGCCTCCCAAAATGCTAGGATAACAGGCATGAGCCACTGTGCCAATCCAACATTCTTTAAATTCCCTCTGAATTTTTGTGTGTCTAGTTTGTGTATGTTTCCTATTCTGTCACAGACCTATCTCTCAAAATAATACAACCCTTATTCTGAATTTTTAATAATGATTGTCTTGTTTTTTTCATAATTTTACTACATAAGCATGAATCCTTAAAAATACAATTTGCTTCATCTGTTTTTAGCTTTATACAAGTAGAATAAAAGCTGGAGTATAATTTTGCATTTAGATTTTTTTAACATACTTGTTAAGATTCATCCTAATGTGTGAGCAGATGCAGTACATTCATTTTTATTATACTGTAGTGATCCATTGTATAAATAGAACTAGTTTATTTGTTCTGCTGCTAATTCACATTTGAATTGCTTTCAGTATGGGGTCACTGTGAATAATAGTATAGAGAACATTCTTCTGTATGTATTCTAGTACACATAAGCATTTATTTCTGTAGCATCTACCCATAGGAGTGCAATTGAAGAATCCTTGTTTATACCTGAATTCGGATTAACTCAATATGGTCCAATTATTTTCTAAAGTAGTTTTACAAAAGTACTAAAGTACCCACCAACAATGGGTAAGAATCCGTTCACTAAAATCACTTGGTATTGTCAGAGAGTAATAATTATGTTTATTGTAGTTTATACAAGATACACTTAACATTTTTTGTGGCAAGTACCTTCAGAATATTTAGATTACCACAAATTGCTACTACTACACAAGCATATTGGAATGGGGGAGAACAAAAATGAAAATACCATCTACTGTTAAGGATGTGGATCACCTAAAACTTGCATAAACTGTTGGTAGAATTGTTAAACCACTTTTGATTACTGGTAAGGAGCATCTCCTGAGATAAACAAGCAATAGTAGTAGATGGATAAAAATATCTTCATTTCTTTCTCTCCTCGTAGTCTAAGGCCCTTACAATATGATTTCACAGCTCTCCCATTCAGCGGTAGAGTCTATTTGCTGATATTCAATCTAAATTAAATTTATCATTTTCCTGACCCACTATAATGTGGCAAAAAGTATGCTATTTCTAAGCCTAAGCTTACATATTTACTTATAACCATATATGAAAGTGAGATGGTTGCTCATAAATCCTACTGTGTGCAATGTTTAAAAGTAGGATTAGCTAAACCCATATTTCATCAGTGTATTTTATTTTCTCTCCATGATACAAAAGAAAGTAATTACAGAAGGAACAAATAACACTAAAGATGACTCGCTAACACTAGCAGAAAATCTGACTCTGCTATTTCATGCTGCTGGCCCTGATACTGTATTTTACAAAGCTTAGGAAGTTTCATTTAGGTAGCATAAAGGGTCAAAGGTAATATTAGTTAAACTTTAACCAAAATCTCTAACACATTTAACAGAAAACTCTAACATTATGTGTTACTTTTAAATTATATTCAAGGAAATAATCCTTTTTCAAATATTATGTTTACATATTGTCCTTAGAGTATAAAAACAAAGGGGCATGAATATACACTTTCACCTTAATAGCTGTTAAATTTAGCAAATGTGTAAAGAAATTATGCTAACAATGAGAAAGAAGGCCAGATTTAGATTTTGTTATAAAATGACTTTGTCATTGTCTATTCTTCAAAAGATGCTTTTTTAAAAAGATAACCATTCACACAGCAATTCTACTGTCTAGAAGTCATTTGTTACCAACTTTTTAATGCCATAATCATTTTAAATGGTTTTTAAAATTTATTTAAATAGAAAACAGTCAATATAGTTTGCAATGGACCACTCAGCCTGTTCGTGCTTACTTCGTCATTTAATGTCAGCTCCTTTTGCTCCTCTCATGCCACATTTACTAGTTTTTTCTCAGGTCCTTGAATGTGTCTCACTCCTTTATGTTGTAGAAATTTTAAACATTAAGTGCTCTGCATGGAATATCCCTTCCCTAAAATTAATATTACTACTTTCTAGACAGCTTCAACTTTATATTAAATGTCAGTTCTTCAGAAAAAGCCATTTTATACCTTGCAATTACATACTGCATTTAATTTTTTTTGCATTATATTCAATATAACTATATATTAATTTTTTGATTATTTGTATAAATTCTATCTTTTGCAGTAGGTAATAAGAAAACAAATCTAAGCTTATTTTGCTCACTGTTGAATTCACAATACCTAGTACTGCAGTAGTCAAACAGGTAAAGATAATGTCTTCAATATGTCATGCAAAAAATTAATGTATTGAATGAGTACATGGGTTAGGGAAGAAAGCCAACATCCCCAAATAACTTCCAGGATTCTGGTTATGCTAGCTTATCAGTTTCACTCATTCTTTTACCTTCATTATCATCTGTAGGAGTTTCTGGTGCTCAATGTAGATGCTCAATCATATTTGTGGAACATAGAATTTTGTTTTGATGGGTGTGGGGATAATAAAGACCTCAGTGGTTTCTACTTCCCACGTGTCCTTGACTTGGAAATATTTTTCATCTCAGAATTAAGAAATAATATTTTCCAGAGTAATGCTAATTTAAAGTTAGACTCCATTGAGTTAAACATCTTTAATTTTATAACATATGACTTTTTAAAGTTCTTTAATATGAATGCATTATACAATCTGCTTTTATTAATTTTGTATCTGTGAATGTTTATGAAAAGAAATATATTGTAAATCATACGATAGATGTTTTTACAGGAAAATAGCAAAGGCATCGCTCAGATGGAGTAGAACACTATAATATGTATTCATTCGCAGTTTTTGAAAACTAAAAATAATATTGCATTAATCAATCTGAGGATAATTGTAAAAATATTGAATGCTTCAATATCTGAGAAGAAAAATGCAGTGGCTTTTTAAAGTTGAGAGTTTTGGAGTTTTTAATAGACTATTTCGAGTAGACAACTAGCAGAAAATATATCAAATACATTTCAGAAAGTTATTTAATTAGTAGTCAATCATAGACTCCAAGAGAAAGGTATCTAAGAATTATATTTTTCCACTCTTGAAAGAAATATGTCAATCACTGTTAAAGTTTTCAAAGTACTCTGGAGTGGGACAGTCACAAAATTAAAGTTAAAACTAAATAACAGTTGATGTGTATTTTAATTAAACCAAGTCTTCTAGCTAGCAAGAACAACAGTTTCAAAGGGAATTAATATAATTTTAGAGGAGTTATCTGCAGCTTCTCTGCCTATACTCTAAGCTATCATTAAGCAACATACTCTGTAACAATTTTAGTGCCCTTTCATTTAAATATCTGTTTTACCGAAGTGTTTTCCTAAGTGTTTGGAGTTAAATGGATGCGCCTTTTGTGTGGTCCCAGACCACCTTCTCCTTCCCGTACTCTAGCCTGCATCACACACTATTCCTGAATTTATTCTTTCTCAGTAGAATTTAAGCTCAGCACATCTTGAATACCATTGCATCCCCAGGCACATGGTTGGCAATCAATAAATACTTGCCAGCTGAATAAATGAATGAACTTTTGGCTTAAAATATTAAAGAATTCCACAAAATTGTTTACTAAATTTTGAGTCACTCATGAATGTAGGGAATCACTACATGAATAACAAGTTGTTTCCTTTTACATATATGTATTCCTCTATTTCTCACCCTGAAAAAATTTTTAATCATTAAAGAATCCTCCAACACATCTTCACAAATGCTACCGAATGGATTTTGTCTTTCTTCTATTTTCTTAAAACGCTTATTAAAAAAAAAAAAACTTGATTCCATGAATATCCTACTTGGTATCCAACACTAGGCTAGAAACAGAAGACAAGACCTCATAATTTTTACATTGTAGGTATTTAAAACTGTGACATATAATATACTTATTGTATTGTATTTTACGAATTTTATTCATTTTAAGTGACATAGAATGAGCAGCTTCAGAATCGACTTTTCATCTCTGGGGTCCTGTGTATTATGCTCATTTGTGTGCATGCAATCAGCATGATCCTGGACACAAACGAATGCTTAGATGATTTATTTTACTCAGTAGATGTATTTGTGTTCAATAACAATAAAATTTTAACCTCACTAACAAACTGTATAAAATATACTATTTTAAACATATTTTAACTGCTAAATATGTGAGCCAACACACTATAAAACTAAACTTTGTAGGAATGAAATTATGAAGACAACAAATATGCAGAATTTAGACTGGAATTTTAAAATGACAGCAAGCAAGAACCTGAGTAGCCTTATGGAGGCATAAAATGGTTTTAATGGATTTAATTAACTTACCCTATAAGAAATGAAAATTAAGGAATCATTCTTGTCTGAACTGAGCTATTAACATAGTTTTAACTGCAGTCTTTATGGCATAAAAGTCTTAGAGCAGATGGTAAATTTATAGTCCTTTTGCCTCTATGGAGAAGAAAGGAGAAAATATAGAGCAGTAACTTTATGTGTTTCATGAATAAACTCAAAATGCAAGTGGTTGGAACCATTTCTCAATGGTGTATGAAAGTTATCAACATATATTCTACAGCAATATAAACAACAGATATTTTTATGCTATGATAAACTCTTCCATAAATAAGAAGGAACTGATTTTTCTGAAACACTGACAATTTTACTGGAGTAACCAAAAGAAAGACAGAAATGTGTATGCTTCTTTTCTAATTAATTTTAAGTATAAAAGAATGAAATATATATACATATTATATATATCTGATGTGTATAACATGATTCATGTTTTGCTGAGCTATTATTCATTATATCCACAAGAGAACTATATTTCAAAGTATAATGTGTCAAGATATTGTCAAAAAGCTATATATACATGCTAGTATAAAAATATATATACAATTTGATTCATGATATATATAAATTGATAAATGTATACAAAGGCCCTTCACAGATATATATGTGTTAAATCTGCAAATATATATATATACACACACACACACATATATTTAGAGAGAGAGAGAGAGAATTGTTCTCTCAAACTATCAAGTCAGTTATATTAGCCACAGATAAATGGTGATATATAATGTGAATTTATATATAATCATTATGTTAAAACATTCTCCAGAATATATTATTCCACTATATCCAAATATGAAGAATTTGAACTAATCCACAGTGCTTTAAGGAGTAGAATCAAGATTCAGACATTTAATATAACATATTATTCCATATGTTTATATTTGAGACATTAAAATATAATTTTATTTTAAATATATTGTTAGATAATCTCAAAACAGAACGTGTTATTTAGTTATTAGAATAAATTATGTTGCAAAACTCTTGATGGTAAGCCATTAACTATTTTTCTAACAATATTGCTGCTTCATGTTTCAAAGTTTCATTCATCTGATGTTTCATCTTAAAATACATCAATAACTTGTTGAAATGTAACCCTAGAAAAATGTTTTAACAGTTCTTTGATTATATTAGTTAACAGAGACTATTGAATAACACAGTTAATATATTTTTCATACTATATAATTCCAGCTTCAATAATTATCTATAATAGCATCTCTTAGAAATGAATCATATATATATAAATATAATAATATTAACTAATGTTAACTGAGCACTTCCAATGTAACAGTCATTAATGCATTTGCTTTTTATTTTATTATAATATGAACACTAAAGCAAAACAAAAAATATTCTAGTATCATTGGCAGCATAATGGTGGGAAAATTAAAAATAGAAACAAAATTACGCATAATGCCCCATATATAACGCATTAGTAATGTGGATCATATTAAAGTTTTTTCAAGTCTGGAGGGTCTGTCTATATATAATACAAGTTAAATGAAGAAAAAAAAGCAAAGCACAGCATATGCTATGTGATAGTCTTTATTTTGTGATATTTATAAATGGTTGTACTAGTTACAATTTGTTGAGTTACTGTTTACCAGGCATTTCCCTCTTGCTAATCCTTCAATGTAAATGAATTTAGTTTACAAATGAAGTCATAGCCATCCAAAAAAGTAGATAATGTGACTACTGTACTTCAGAATGGGGATTTAAATCTAATTGTGTGACTACATTATATTTTTTCCATCAAATTAAGCTGCATCACCAACAACTGAGAACTATTCTAATTTAATTCTGGCATTTTATGTAAGATGGGATTCAGAGACAATTTTACTTTATTTCCAAAAATGTATTGAATGTCCACTGTAAGCATAACATATTTAGATACACAGGTTGGAAGGAAAATGCAACTTTAATATTACACTACACACTAAGTTAGAAGTTCTGTTGAATCTATTTTTGTTGGTATGCTCTGTTTGCCTTCGTGCTGTGAACTGATGATGATGGACATGAGTATAAAAGCCATTTTCTTTGTTGTTGTTATAAGAAGTACCACCCAGCCTAGGCTTGAAGTAAAAAGATTCTCTATTACCATGTTTCTTCCTGGATTAGACTGTTATTAATATTGGAATGTGATACAGGGCTGGCAAGAAGCAACCTGGGCTTAGCCCAGGAGGGTGTTACTGAAGTGGCAATGTTGTGGCTCCCATGGTGCGACAGCGCAGGCAGCGTCACAGCTCTGTGGCTGCTCCCCTACATCAGGACAGTGTTCTAAGAGGAGCAACTCAGGCACGTTTGCAGTCATATTTATACCACCTTTTAGTGACATGCAGATTAAGGGCTGGTTTATGCAGAAATTACTAGGAAATGGCGGTAAATTGTGGATGATGACTTCCCCATTGTAAAAGATAAGGTGGTAGCTCCCAGTTGTTGCCATGGCAACAGTAAACTGGCATGGCACACTGGCGTGTTTTTGGAAAGCTGGTTCTGCCTGTCCATAGCTTCTGCTAGTCCTCAATCTGGTCTGCTGTCTGAGACCCACCTTTGGAGTTGAGTCTCACCTCCTACCTCAGATGCAACCCACATACATTTTACTCTGCAATTATTTCACCACCAATATAAGGTTGATTAAGTAATGATCAATACCTTTCCAAGTTTATGAAATTTAATAATTCCTGTTTCTGAAGCAGCAAAGACTGATCATATAGATTCTAAAATTTTCCTATTTGCATGTATGATCCTGGCCCAATATAATTCCCCCAGACTGTGCATCAAGATCTATACATTATCTATCCCCTCCAATAATAGCTTATCTCTTTATCAAAAAACATAATTTGCAAATGTACAGAAATATTTATTTTTCTTTTCTTAATAAAGTATAACTCTTACTTATTTACACAGGTTTTAATGTAATAATTGGAATCGTATTTGAATGCAGTCTCATATTATTAAATAGGTAATGCTGGGAGGAATCTCAGTCATTCTATTATTTTTGGTCCTTATAACAATTGCTACTTTCCAGGGTAAAAATAAGACCCAGATCCAAAAGATCTGGGGGAACAAAAAGGTTTTTCAAACATTTATATTATCCTAGATTATTGGGAAACCTAAGGATTCTAACCAGACACAACACCTCATAGATGCCATAAAATAACTTTCTCAAAAGCTCATGTGTATAAATTAAATACTATATATATATTATATATATTTATTTATATATTATATATGATTATATTATATATTAATATATAATATATTATATATATTATATATATATAAATCATTCAGAACAATAGTACAATGTACATCTCTGAACCACTACTCATCTTCTGAACTAGTATTACTCATAACATTGCATCTAAAATTGTTCATTAAAAAATTTTTACTATATTTTCTTTCTCCAGTTAAGAAATTTTTTATTAACCTAATGCCTTTAAAAAAGTTTTATTACCTATATATGAGTCCCCCATAAATGTATTAATTCCTTTCCATTTTGAACATTATGAAAATATTATACTATAAGGACTATTCACCACATTTGTTTTTACTTAACATTAGGATTCTGAAATCTAATTATTTTTTTGTACTTTGCTTTAACTCATAACTTTTTACTGCAGGATACATTTGGCTGCAGTGCCATTTGATAACTAGTAAGAACATGAACTCCAAATAGTTAATGCTTGACAAAAGAAGGCAAGGCAAGAAATGAGAGATTATTTAAGGGTAGAACTGAAGTTAACAGACTCCGGGAAGTATTTGGATATTCACATTTTTTATCTGTTAGCCAATGGCCTTGCTGTATGATCAGGCAAATTGGCTGTATATGACTGAACAATAAAAAGTACCCTACAACTGGGGCCGGGCGAGGTGGCTCACGCCTGTAATCCCAGCACTTTGGGAGTCCAAGGCAGGTGGATCACGAGGTCAAGAGATCAAGACCATCCTGACCAACATGGTGAAACCCCGTCTCTACTAAAAATACAAAAGTTAGCTGGATGTGGTGGCACGCGCCTGTAGTCCCAGCTACTCGGGGGGCTGAGGCAGAATGCCTGAACCTGGGAGGTGGAGGTTACAGTGAGCCGAGACTGCACCACTGCACTCCAGCATGGCGCCTGGTAACAGAGTAAGACTCTGACTAATAATAAAAAAAAAAACCCTAGAATTGATCAATCTTTATGGTAAAGAATATTTTTGTTTGGAAGAGTCATTTATGGCTAGAAACACCACTGAATGGTGCATCCAGTTATGGAAATATTTTGGGAATTTAGAAGAAGAATTAAAGTGAATCATGTAGTTGTTTCTACCAGAAAAAAAAAAGAGGAGGAGGTATAGAAGGAGCAGGAGGAGGGAGAAGGAGGGAGGAGGAGAGGAGGAGGAGGAGACAGAAGGCAGCAGGAGCAGCAGTCTCCAGGTGCCCGCTCGGATGAAGGTTGTAGTCGTAAGGCATACATTTTCTCTTTATAACCAACTTCCTAAGCTCATAAAATAAACAAGCAGGTAGGTGTTCAAGCCCTGCATCAAAGTGCTGAGAGGTCCCACCTTCCCTGTGAACTGATATGATTAATGTGACAAAAAAAATATTGTGCCCAATGACAAATAATAATGAATCCTATGAAGGTGACTGTAGGTAAAATTCCCTAAGAACAAGTACTGAAGTACAGCTGATTCATTTGACCAGCGGCTGGTATCTTTAGGAGGATACAAAGCAATGTTGATATCTATTCTACTTTAGCTAATATATTCTGTAACAGAAGTAACCTACACTTAAAGGTTTGGACAAGTAAATCGCTTATCAATTAGGGACCCCTTATATGTTTCTTCTGACCAAAATAGGCATTTCACTGCCACCAATCTAAGAAATTGGCAAGAAGAAATAGTCTAACCCACTCAAGCCATATTCCTTATTACCCTTGGAAAAGTGGTCTCATTTAAAATTCAAATAGGCAATTAAAACCTTCTGACTCAAAAAAAAAAGTGTAAAATAAGCTAAAAATAAACAAATGCATCCTATAATTGAATATGGGAGAAACTAAACTGGTTGCACAACTGGGAAGTTCTCTAGGATTAGAAAGTAGAAATTAGCTGGTGGAATAAAATGCAATTACCTAAGTACAAATCTTTTTTGCATCAAAAAAAACTTTTATTTGCCTGATAGAGTGTTCTTAGGCCAAGGTACAAAGTTACTTTTATCCATGGAACTTTCTTTATCAGATTCAATGCTAAGGTAACTAAAATATATTAATTTATGTAGTATATTTGAAGGAAAAGAAGTTTAGCTCTGTTTTGGGGATGATATTGAGAGTTCTGATTGCTTGCTATGGGGTACAGATTATTTAAAGCAATTGGATGCATCGCACACTGTTGTGTTATTAAAAATACATGAAAAATATTCTGTCCACAGAGAACAGTAATTTTTCAGCATAAAGTATTTCATTCTGTTCTATATTCTACCAAGGGCAGCAACGAATAAGATGTAATTCACATGAATAAATGTTTCAAAGGGAACACACTACATTAAGAAATCTACACTATGAATTATACAGATAGATAGATGATAGATCCATAGACAGATATACATTGACACACACACCACAGATAGTATCATAAAAGCAAAGGTGCTATAATAAAAGAAGAAAGGGCAAGTTACTAATAAGTTGGCATTGTTGCAAAATTAATGCTAAAACTCCCACATTTTCAAATTCATCTTAAATTATGACTAATGTTTTTATGTAATGTACCTGCTTATGGCAGCAGTTAAAATACTCCTTTACTCCTATACATTTGATGATTTCAGAAATTTTGTGCACATTCACACCATATATTGTTTCATACAAGAAGAGTAAACAATCCTATTCATTTTAAGGTACTTGATATAATATGTTTCTTTAAGAAATGTAAGAATGGGGAACGATCCAAGATGGCCGATCGCTAACATCTCGGGATTGCAGCTCGCAGTTAAAGCTCACAGAACTAGAGGAAGCCACACTTTCAGACAAATTCTGGTCACTCAGGAGCAGAAGATTCCCAGTGGAGGAGACACGCGGGGCAGAAGTTTCGCCGGCACCACGGTGTAGCAGTCTCGCCGGCACCCCCGCACTGCAGCTCTCGGAGCTGACTAGACGGGGCTGGCTCCCCTTCTGACCAAGGTTTGGAGGAGCCACGCGGGTTCCCACCGCTGACTCCTGAGGCCGGCGCAGAAGCTGTGCCGGCACCTCCGCTCAGAGTGAACGCGACTGGTTCCCCTTCTGACCGAGGTTTGGAGCTGCGGGAAGGCAGACTCGCCTATTACGGACACAAGAAGGAAGCCAGACAGGAGAAACCTGGGCAGAAAAACACCATCAATCTTAACGCCGCTGTTCCTGGCCCTGGGAA
>CM052667.1:856171-891857 GCA_028533165.1 Leontopithecus rosalia | reverse complement strand
AATGGCAGTAACTCTAAATTTAAATCGACTAAATCCCCCATTCAAAAGACACAGCCAAAACCCAACGGCATATTACATCCAGACCCGTTTCACATGCAAGGATACACAAAGACTCAAAACAAAGGAATGGAGAAAGATTTACCAACCATAGGGAGAGCAAGAATAAATAAATAAAAAGCAGGATATGCAACTCTCGTATAGGGTAAAATAGATTTTAAAGCAACAAAGATACAGTGGTAAAAGGATCAATGCAACAACAAGAGTTAACGATCCTAACACCCAGATACATAGAGACTTAGATTCAATGAAACAGAAAATTAATAAGAATATCAAGGGCACGAACTCATATCCGGAACAAGTAAACTTAATAAATATTTATGGAGCTCTCCACTTCAAATACACAAAATATACATTCTTGTCAATACCACATCACATTTACTCATAGGTTTAAATGAAACATTGATTGGTCATTATTAATACCCAATTTTTTTTCAGAATAAAGCAATATTTTCGTTCACCCTCCCTCTCTCTCTTCCTCTTTCTTCCTCTCCTTTACTCATTTTTTTTCTTTCTTTCCCTCTCTCAAAAAGAAAGAAATAAAAAAAAAAAAAAAAAGAAATGTAAGAATGAATTAATACTTACCAGTGCCCATTAGTCTGTGTAATGACATTAAGGACTACATAAAACAAGTAAAATAAATATTTCCACGGAAATTAAAAAATTTACAATATAAATTTTAAGAAACCTTTAATAGATATGGAAGAGAGATGCTAGCATTAAAAAATATTTACAGCAAACAATAAGAATGGAAGCCTCCAGTCAAAATTTAGGATGTGGCAGGGATTTGCTCACAGAGTAATAAGAAAATATATTTTTGAAAGGAAAATAATTTCTAAAGAGGAAGAGAGAGAAATAATTCAGCCATATGTTATAAAGCTCGGATTTCAGAAACCTAAAAGAATTTAATCTGAAATATTTCTAACCTATCTGAAAGGGCATTTCAGCCTCTTCTTAGACAAAATATTGACAAGATACAAGATCTCTGGAGCTAAAAAAAGGAGGGCTGACTTTAGTTACTGCTGCAGCCCTATCTTAGGACACCATATGCTTAAAGGAATCTAAATGATCAGTCCGAGGCTCTCATAATAAAGGATCTACACTCCTCTGAAGAAATAGCAAAACAAGTTATATGTTCCTGTCCATTATACTTTCATATGCAGTATCTGAATTATAATAAATTATGAAGTAGGTGAAGAAAAAGGAAAATATAACATAATTGAGAGAAAAAACAGTCAGTAGAAGGAGATCCATATATGCTGTATATGATGAATTTAGTAGACAAAGGACTATCAAATAACTGTTATAAATGTTAAACAATTTGTAAGAAAAGATGTATATAATGACAGAACTGACAGATTTAATAAGATAAATGGGAAATCCTATTTAAAAAACTGAATTTCTAAGCTCAAAAATTTTATCTGAAAAAATGCAGTAAACAACATAATGTTCTTATATTGTTATTTTTTTCTTTCAAATAAATACTAATAGGTTATTGAATCTTTATTGCAACCTTTGAATGTCTGTCCTTATATAAAATACTACTTAGGTGAAATTCATAAAATACATTTTAAAACAGTTTTCATGTGAAATTATTCTGTCAGGCCATAACTATAGACCCAAAGGTTAAAATCAAAATACTTTGGCATTTTTAAAACAACAAAGCAAATTAACATAAAAGCATTAGACATCGTATCCTTAAATAAATATAATAGACTATAAATGACATTTTCTATAATGTCATTTAGCATAGTGTGGTTGGTATTCTATTATAATTTGTATGAATATAAATTATTTTATACCGTGAAAAGCATTACATATCCACTTTTTTTTTTTTGAGATGTAGTCTCCCTCTGTCTCCCAGGCTGCAGTGCAGTGGTGCCATCTTAGCTCACTGAAACCTCTCTCTGCCTCCCAGGTTCAAGAAATTCTCTTCCTCAGCCTCCTGAGTAGCTGGGACTACAGGCAAGCACCACCATGCCCAGCTAATTTTTGTATTTTTGGTAGACATGTGGTTTCACCATCTTGGCCAGGCTGATCTTGAAGTCCTGATTTAATGATCCACTAGCCTTGGCCTCCCAAAGTGCCGGGATTACAGGTGTGAGCCACCACGTCTGGCCCACATATCCACTTTAAATTGTATGAAACTCTGTTGAAAACAATCTCTCTACATAGCTCATGATTATTTTTAAAATAGCTATTCTCATATTTCACTGAAACGAATTCCCAGGTCTACTAAAGAACTGAATGAAGACACAACTTCTGAATGCTATCTTATTAGTGATGCACTTGACGTTATTCATCTACTTAAACTTATTTTACAAAGAGGAATATGTTTAAACATATATATTTTTTGATTCTTATGGGGGATGATATAATGATGTTTGGTTGGGAATATAAACAAAACTCCCTTCATCCACACAATTGTGAATTAAATTCTATCAACTATAATGCCAATACAAATGTAATGTTGGGATGTGATAGCACTGCAAATATTTAATCCAATATATACATCAGCCATTCAGAATTATATGCTTGAAAGAATCAGAATGAATATAAGCTGTTAATGATTGCTATGACTGTTCTAGGACATTTTAGATGCATGACAAGTTTCCTTGAGAAGAAATCTGACTCTGTTGCCCAGGCTGGAGTACAGTGGCATGATCTCAGCTCACTGAAGTCTTTACCTCCCAGGTTCAAGCAATTATCCTCCCTCAGTCTCCTGAGTAGCTGGGATTACAGGCACCAGGCGCCTGCCACCACCCAGCTAATTTTTGTATTTTTAGTAGGGATGGGGTCTAACCATGTTGGCCAGGCTAGTCTCAAACTCCTGGCTACAAGTGATCCACCCATCTTGGCCTCCCAAAGTGCTGGGATTATAGGATTTAGCCATCATGCCCAGCCAGGATTTGCTTTTACATTATTGAAATGGTTTGGCTGTGACCCCACCCAAATCTCTTTTGAATTGTAGCCCCATAATTCCTATGTGCTTTGGGAGAGACCCAGTGGGAGATAATTGAATCATGGGGGAGGGTCTTTCCTGTGCTGTTCTCATGGATGTGAATAAGTCTCATGAGATCTGACAGTTTTATAAAGAGGAGTTCCCCTGTACATGCCCTCTTTGCCTGCCACCGTATACGACATGGCTTTGTTCCTCATTCACCTTCCACCATGATTGTGAGGCTTCGCCAGCCATGTGGAACTATGAGTCCTTTAAAACACCTCTTTTATAATTTATAAATTATCCAGTCTTGGGTATGTCTTCATAAGCAGCATGAGCAAAAATACAATTACATATAGTGGAATAAAGATCTAGAAACAAATATAAACATATTTGTATGTTTGAATCAGGAGGATCCAACATAGCTGCAGTAACTTGTGTGAATGTTACTGACCTGTCATTAAGTAAAATACAAACATATATTAATTTCAACACAATATATTTCAAATTTCCGTCAGAATAATTTCTCATTTTCCTTAATGACAGGTCAATAACATTTGTACAAGTTAGATTTCAGTTAGCTATTGCCAAAATAAAGTTGCATTAACAAGCAGGCAACAAACATTACTGACATGTAACAATAAATATTTTGCTGAAACTAAACTAGGAAAGTTTGCTGATCTCGGAGTGGGTTTACTCTCATTTTTAGGGTTCAGGTGATTGTTAGTTAACCTAGGATGGCTTCAGCTGAGGTAACATAGTTTATGTCCCTTTGTTGCTCTGATTAGATAGGCGTAAAAATAAGTTTGTGGGGTTTTCCTACTGACGTCATGCTCATCTGTCAGTTATATATACTAATATGGAGAAGCAGTAGTGTGGAACATTCAGAATGCCTGATCATCATAAAGTCCTGAATGGCTGCAAACAATTTATATGCTATATGTTTTAGAAGCTTCACCTTCCTGGTAATATTTTGCTTCAGTGCACATTAAAATTAGTTTGCATTCCCTGTATACACAGTACCTAGGTGATAAGGGAACAAATCCAGGAAGGCCTAGCAATAGGACTTTTAATAGATAATACACAGAGCAACCAATGTGTATGTAGTTAACACACAATTGTCAATATATAAATCTGTTGCTATGACTGCAGGGTTAAAGAGTGTCATATTATTTTATTATTATGGTCTATATTTCATCTTGTTCATCACAATTAGGAGAAGCTAAAATAACTTACATGTGAAATGTACATATTGTAAAATGTTATATATATATTGCCCAAACAAAAAACTATAGCAGTCACTAGAGATGAACAGATTACACAATAATGTCATTGATATTTCTAAAGTATACTGGTAGCTCAGGAGAAAAAAAACACATTTAAATGTTGGTTAATATAATGTACTGCTTTATAATACTTCTGATAGTGGTTAATATAATGTACTGCTTTATATTACTTATGATATTTAAAATATTGACTGTTCACTTTACAAAATTTTAAAATTCAAAATGCGTAAGGGAAAAGTATAATGATTAATAGTAGCACCAGAGGAGAGATGTCAATACTGTATTTCCTTCATGTGAAGCAACTATTGTCTTTTATGAGAACATATTGAACATTGTTTTCTGACCCATTTTAACTTTTTATGTTTTTATTTACCCTATTTGACTGTATGATTTTAATACTGTCATATTATTATTATAAATATTATATTTAATTAAGGTTCTATTATTGAATACTAAGGTTTCCTGAAAAAAAATTTAAGAACAACAGAATACCTTGTATGGTTACAAGTTTGGTCTTTAAAAGCAAGAATTCTCTGTTTAAATTCTATTTCTATATTTTGTTTGCTGTTATTCATTAAATATTCACTTTCCAGTCTAAATTTTTCTAGGTAAATTATTATAATATTAATAACATCATCTCCTTTGTTGTGCTGAGATTTTTTATTTATATTTTGAAGTGGAGAGAATCTTTAGAGCAATGTTAATAGAGCAGATATAAACTGTTAATTTATATAGAAACAATGATAAAACTTCAGCTGAATTAAATTTAAAATTTAATTCTTTTAAATTTTTTTGAAAATTAAATTTAAAAGAATTTAATTGAGCAATGAACAATTCATGCATTGAATTTTTTAAGAGTTAAACTTGAAATAATTTAATTAAGCAATGAATAATTCATGAATTGAGCAGCCCACATAATCACAGCAGATTCACAGAGTCTCTGGGGTGCCTCATGGTCAGAACAAATTTACAGACAAAAAAGGTAAAATGATGTACAAGTATCGGAATTGAGGTACAGAAACAGTGAGATTGGTTACAGCTCCGTGTTTGCCTTATTTGAATGCAGTTTGAACATTCAGCAGTCTCTGAGTGGCAGAAGTATGGCAGCTGGGATTGGCCAACAGTCAGCCACCGTTACAGATACATACTATCAAGTCTAACTTTAGAAGATTACCATAGGAGAGAGCGTAGGGAGACAAAGGCAGAAGCAGGGAAACCATTAGGAAGCCATTGCAATAATCCAAGTGTGAGATTTGTCATATGGTGTGGCAAAAAAAAAAATACACACCTAAAAAACAAAGAATCAAATGAAACTCCAGTGGTTTAGGCATGCAGCAGTATAGATAGAGAATAGGTTACACTTACTATAACGAGAAAAAAGAACAAAGAGCAAGCTTGGTAGTGACACCAGTGGGCTGGGGGAGGTCCCAAAATGCCAGCGAGAGTCAGTGTCCAGCTCTCTTGACACCATCTTAAGAAGGAATTCAAAAATGAGTCGGAAAAGTATAGAGATTTATGGCAAAGTGAAAAGTACATGCTCAAGAAAGGGGAGTGCAAGTTTACTCAAGAGAGAGACACATAATGGGTTTTCTTTAACCTCAGGGTGGAGCATTTATGAAAATTCCTGGAAAATGGTGAAGATTTTTCAAAACCGTGGTCCCACCCAATTTTACACCAAATATGACTGTTCTCAGAACTGACATGGCAGTGGTGATTGTGTGTGTGATTAAGTATGATTTAACAACTTACCTAGATGCTGTGTGTCCTCAGTCTTATCACATATAAACTAAGAGTACTACCTGCACCTATCTCATGGGTTGTCTGTGATGACAACTCAGTTTATAGCACCTCATATGTAGTAAGAGCACATGATGAGGGCCTAGGAGAAACTAGGGCAAATTCAGCACCATGTTGGGTCCTGTCAGTCTTAAACCACCTTGGTTCATACCTTGTTATTTAGGGTCTTGTGCATCCCTCATTTCTGCAGCTATGTCAGCAATTTCCTTTTTCTTAGTCTTATGAAACTGCCACCTGGAATTTCCCATTTTCCTGCAACTACCCGATATTATTACTGTATCGTCAAAGGGTGAAAACGTGGCACTTGGTTTTCAACAGATTAAGTTTGAGAAGATTCTCCTCTAAGTGGAGATGTTTTGTAGGCTGATGGATACTTAATTCGAAGAAGAGATCTAACTAAGAGATAGAAATATGAGCGTGATTGCCATGTACACAGTATTTAAATGTGAAGACACCGTCATGGGTGTGCATGTAAGGAGTAAGAGGTATGAATGTCTACAGTTTAATAGATGAGCAAAACCGGTAGAGGAGACCTAGCAGGAGAGACTGGTAAAGGGAGCAGAGTGTGCTCTGGAATGAAAGTATAGTCAGCATTTCAAGGAGCAGAGAGTCATCAGTTGCAGCATATGCAGCTGATAGGACAAGTAAAATTAGGGCTGAGAAATATCATTGGGTTGAGAAAGCAGAAGCCGTGTGAGGCCTTTTTCTTTCACATGGAAGAGCTGCTATTCGATTTAGAAAGGGTTTAAGAGGGAATGGAGGAAAGTGCTGAGAGGCAGAAAGTACTGATGACACTGTCAAGGAGTTTTGTAATGTGGCAGTGTCTGTAAGAGGGATATGGGGTAAAGACAGAAGCATTTTTAAGATGGGAGAAATTGCATCATGTTTGATGCTGTTGATCATGATCTTTAGGAAACATTCCTACTAGAGAAAAAAAAGATACAGAACAGAGAGAGTAAATTTCCGGAGCAATGTTTATGAGCGAGTGGGAGATATCTCACCTGGAGCACAGGTAAATGTGTTTAAATGCAAACAGTGCATTCATAGTAACAGGAGGCAAGAAAGCAGCAGCAACACAGATTAGGGTTACCAAAGCCCTGACACAAAACACAAAATGTGCACTGCTGCAATGCCAAAGAAATTCTCTTGGTCAAACTTGCTAATTAGTAAAAGAACAAAAAGCCAGCTCAGTAGGTTCAAGGTTTAGAAACTAATTGCAATCCAAACAATTATTCCCATTCCCATTTTCAAAGTCCCAATATTTGCCAATAAACACCTTAACTTTTACATACAAATTATAAAGAGGTTGTAAATTTGTAAAAGTATGTGTTATAATTTGTAAAAGTATGTATTATAATTTTAAACTCTGAAAATCAAAATATGAATCTGGATTACCTCAACCTTTTGGCTAAAAAAACGGCAACAAAATGTCTCTCAGCAGTTATGGAATCCTTCTAGTTTTCCAACCATGTCTGGAACTAAGAACTGAAAAGCAGAAGCTTAATTTTTTTCCCTAAATTATCCTTTGTAATGAGAAATATCAGCAAACCAACAAGTTCTGTATGGTAATTTCTACCATACAATAGTGTGGAAACTATTGCTCCCCCCATTCCTTACCTTCAGTAGATACCTTATCTTAGGAAAATACAGCCACTAATATAATAAGCTCTTTTTCCATAATACATGATAAATTCTCAGTTTCACTCCTGACTAATGATGAGATCAGTATGACTTTCAAATCCAAATATGTCAGATATTCTCCTCAGATGGCATTTATCATATTTTTTGCATGGATCACTTTTTACTTAAAATATTACTCACAAGAATTTAACAGGGAAACATCAATTGTTCTAGATATTTCAGAAGGGAGGAGATTTAATTCAGATATTTGGAGACATACAACATTTCTAGGAGGGCAACCACCATTACAGAAATTTTTAAGTGTAGAATTCACAGGTAACTTTTACCAACAATCTCAGCTGCTGCAGCCCTAAAGAAATAATTCACAAGAGAACACACAGAAGTCTCATCCAATTTCTGAAATCCAGGGGTCTAGTTATTGTTGCCAGTGGAGCAATAATTGCTCCTGCTTCTTTTGCCCTTTCAATCTTGCATTTCACTGGCAGAAATGCGATAATCAGACTTCCAGTCCCTATAATAAGGTAACAGAAGGGGGATTGTGGTGCTCATTTTTCAAGAAGCGATTTAGCCCAGATATTGAAATCCTCCCAATTATGTGACAAGTAATGTTGGAAAGAGTTACAGTAAGTAAGAGATAAATCTTTAAGAAATAAAGGAAGATCATAAGCTGGACTTTGTTCTCAGGTTTTAATACTATTTCTTAAAACTCATGCCATTATCGCTCTCCATATGAAATGTTGTTACTTTTCTCCTTTTATATTCTATCACTGACATTTTAAGGTATGTTTTGCTGACTTTATAAAAAGCAATTAGAAGTTCTCACTTGTCTTTTATGTCCTGAAAGCGCTTCAATTGCATGTAAATTAACTGTACCTTGAATATTTTAAACTCTGAATATTTTAAAGTAACTTGTGCTCAAACTACATCTGTTTGGAGAATTTTTAAATATAAAGCTGACAGCTCTTCAATTTTCTTTTCTAATCATTCTATATAGTTTTCTATCTTTTTATTCAATTAAGCATTTTCTATTTTTTGAGGAAAATCAATAACTTTAAATACATTTTCTTGTTTGTTAATACATATTTTCTTTTTTGAAAGTAATAATGCATAATTATTAATATTTGTGAGCTCAGGGCTGGAAGTGCCTGGGATAAAAGCTCCCAATCATACTGGTTATGTGTTCTTGATCTAACTTGCTTAGTTGCTGTGTGACTTCAGTTTTCTCACATGTAAATTAAGAGTACTAGGATGACAGTACTATCACCATGAGTTGGCCATGATGACAAATCAAATACCTCATAGCACCTCATGCATATTAATAATCAAGTTAACAGTTACTACAATGACTGTTTGTAACACTAGACAAGGTCATCTTTGCTCTTCAATCATGAAACTCAGAGGATTTATGAAAAAGGGAAACAACTGTTTTACCCCTTTTTTTGGCTATACTTCACCAGTTCACAGCTTCATTTGTTTGCTTGTTCGTTTGTTTTCTATTGGGCCACACAATTTACATTACAACTCCTCATGTCCAGCTTTGCCATTGGCCTCCTGAACCTGAGCAAGTGAATCACAAAGCCCTGTAAGGCTGGCAGGCTAGTTGATGCTCCTGAGACTGCATGGCTTTTAAAAAATTTTTTCAGTAAACTATTTAAATGCATTTTCTGAGCTCACCTGCTGACTGAATGAATCCTGACATGGTTTGCTCTGGGTCCCAACCCAAATCTCATCCTGAATTGTAATCCTCATGTGTTGAGGGGGGGCACTGGTGGGAGGTGAGAGGATCATGGCAGTTTCCTCCAAGCTGTTCTTGTGATAGGGACAGAGGTCTCATGAGATCTGATGGTTTAAAGGTCACAGTTTCCCTTGCACTCCCTCTTTCCTGCTGCCACGATAATAAGTTTCCTGAGGCCTCCCCAGCCATGAGGAACTGAGTCAGTTAAACCTCTTTTGTTTAGAAATTACCCAGTCTTACTTAACATCTTTATACCAATGTGCCAATGAACTAATACAGAGAATTGGTACTGGCAGAGTGGGGTACTGCTAAAAAGATAACCTGAAAACATAGAAGTGATTTTGGAACTCAGTAACTAGCAGAGGTTGGAACAGTGTAGAGGGCTCACAAGAAGAAAGGAAGATGAGGGAAAGTTTGGAACTTCTTAGAGACTTGTTGAATGGTTTTAACCAAAATGCTGATAATGATAGGGACAATGAAGTCCAGGCTGAGGTGGTTTCAGATGGAGCTGAGGAACTTATTGTGAACTTCAGGAAAGGCACTCTTGCTATGCTTTAGCAAAGAGACTGGTGGCATTCTGCCCCTGCCATAGAGATCTGTGAAACTTTTAACTTGAAAGAGATTATTTATGGTATCTGGCGAAGGAAATTTCTAAGCAGAAAAGCATTCAACGGTAATTTGGCTTCTTCTGAAAGCATAGAGTTATATGCATTCACAAAGAGATGATCTGAAATTAAAACTTATGTTTAATAAGAAAGCAGAGCAGAGCACAAAAGTTTGGAAATTTGCAGCCTGACCATGGGGTAGAAAAGAAAACTCCAATTTCTAGGGAAAAATTCAAGCCTGCTGCAGAGATCTAAAATCTACTACAGAAACCACTGATAAACTCATCAGATCTCATGATATTTATTCACTACTGTGAGAACGGGATGGGGGAAACTGCCTCTATGATTCAAATTATATTACACCGGGGCCCTCCCACAATATGTGGGAATCATGGAAATAAGACTTAAAATGAGATCTGAGTGGGTACACAGAGCCAAACCGTATCATATATATATTTTACTGTATATAAGTTTAAATAACTAATATAAAGAAACAAAAATGCAGGAAGAGGAAGAGAAGAAAAAATATTGGTAAATAGAAAACATAAAATAATATGATTAGAATTAAGAGTAAGTCCAAACATATAGTAGTCTTGATTAATATAACTAGATTAAATTCTCTTATTTAAAAAAATGCTCAGGTTTGGTACTTTTAAAAAATCATATGACTTTATGGTATTTACAAGACACGTCTAAAACAGGCCACATAAAAATAACTTAAATTTGTTGGAAATAAAGAGAAAAAAAATGTATACCTACCATACAACCCAATAATTCAAACCTAGTTACACACACTGGAGAGATGAAAACACATGCTTGCATAAAGATCTATACACTAATGTTTACATTCCTTATTGACAATAAACAAAAATTATAAACAACTTCAATATCCATAAACAGGTAAATCAATAAACAAACTGTGGTACATGCATACAATGGAATACTATTCAGCAATAAAAGGAATGAATTGCTTATAAGGACACATAATTTAATTCTAAAGCCATTAAGTTGATCAAAAGAAGGCATATATGAATACATTCATAATCTAGTATGAATTAATTTATTTGAAACTCCAGAAAGACAAATATTTAATTTATGGTAATTGCCTGGAATGTGATAAATGATTTGCTGGGGACAGGTGCAAGGGAATTTTGTGGGAAGAGCTAAATATTCTGCACTTTCTGATGGATACTTGGATATACTGATTTGTCAAAGTTCATTGAAATGTACACAAAATGGGCGATTTTTACTGTATAAAAATTATACCTCAGTACATAAAAAGATGGAAAAAGTGAAATTTAAAATGTCATGAGAGCCCATACAAGGAATAGTAATTGGTTTTGGAAGCGAATAACAGCCTTTTCCATGCAGAGGAATCACAGCATTTTATTCTTTTTAAAACTGAGATCTATGAAAAGAGCAAGGTTGAGCTGGTAAAAGAGGAGGAAAAAGAGTATTCCAGACAGAGAAAGCCATCCGCACAGATTCAAGGAACAGATGAGAGAGATGGTGCATTTGGAGAACTGAAAGTAGTTTAACAGAGCCAGAAAGAACAGACAATGAGCTGGGGTGATAAAAGAAGAATGAAGTAATGCTACTTGGGAGTGCATGAGGGAGACTCTCTTTATTTTACAGTAGAACATAAAGAGTAATTTGTCCAGGTGTAGAATTATTGGCTCACTAATCTCCCCCGCTAACATTCAGCATTTTGGTTTATTGCCAGTTGATGCTTAGTGTTGTTGAGACTTCTAAAATGATCTGCTGTTTGTTCCACTTCACATAAACTAACTTTTCTCACTTACTCATTGAATATAAGGCTACATTTGGATTTTGTTTCCTCAATATTAATTTCCCAAATAGTCCATGAATCCTAGCAATTCATTATTTTTATTATTGCCAATCCCTTCATCATTCTATTGTCAACTATTATAAATCTTTTCAAACATATATTAGAAGGCTTGCATCTGTTCTTCATGTTTCATCCTATCTGATAACTTTATAACCTCCTTTTCCACATCTAATAAATTCCAGGGGAATGTTTTATGCCCGGTATTCTCCCCTTATTTAATTTTCTGTTTTCAGTGGCTTTCCTTTTTTGTTATTCTTAATTGAGCAATTGTTTTCTTTACCAGAATGTGATTTTTCCCCTTTCACTACTACCAACTCTCATTTTGTAGACACAGTGTCCTCTTAACAATAGTAATAGCTAACAAAAAGAGAGAGGAAGAGAGAGAGATTGATTTTAAGAAATTAGCCCATGCAGTTGTAGGGGTTTTCATGGAAGGCTAGCAGGTGGTAACTGAGTCAGGATTTCCATGTTACACTCTTGAGGTAGAATTCCTTCTTTGGGAAACCTCAATTTCTACTTATAATGTCTTCATGTGATTGAATGAGGCCCTTTCCCGTTATTGATGGAATTCTTCTTCACTTAAAGGCAAGTGATTGTAAATGGTAATCACTATACGAAACAACAACTCCACAGTGACACCTAGAGTAGTGTTTGACCAGGCAAGTAAGCCCCACAGTCTAGCCAAGTAAATTGACCATCATGCAGTATAATGAACATGAGTTACTATAAATTTATATAAAATATCACATTCATATTAGATATCACATTTACCTGTGATTTTCTTGGTCTTATTTCTTGTTCTATTCTACTCTTTATAAAGACATTTATCCTCATTCCTTCATGTAGTTATATTTTTACAAAATGCACCTTCACTTTGCTTGTCCATATTTTTGCTTGTGTTTTGTTTTTCATCAACATAAAGTTATAGGAATGTATGGATTTGGAGGTAGAAATGAATTCTGTCAAATCAGACCAGGTTAGACAACCTGTCTCAAATTCCCATCTTACAATCCTTTATACGGTTTTAAAAATAGCACCTTTAATAAAATAAATATGTTTATAATAACCCTTCCTTGGATTGCCTCACCTTGAATGCTCGAGGTTAAAAGTGACATTAGAAAAAAAAAATTTATACTTTCATCCAAACTTGTTCTATGAAATAAAATAGGCAAAAATGTCCCCACCACACACATTCAAAGTGATTCATTTCGTAAGCTGGATATAAGCAGTTTTGGAATTTCGTTGAAATAGTTAAAAAATAAACTGCCATCTTCCAGAAAAGTGGAGAGTGGTCAGTGACTATTAATAAAACAGCGCCATCTACTGTTGCAAAATTCTATCACAAAAGTTGCCATAAACATCATTTTTCAGCGTGATAGTTAGTGCTGTAGTCATTTATTTGATATTCTAAAATTTCCAAGAAACGTTATTCATTTAAAATAATCACAGTTAAATTTCTAGTTCTACTAACTGAAGTGGAATTTACATGTACTTAAATCAAATGACTGCCACTTTACAAAATCACTGTCATCAGGAAGCAATTTTTTAAGTGTTCCTTTGTGCTTAAAAACTATGTGATGCTAAAAAAAAAATATGCTGTATCTTTTCCAAACACAATACACACACATGACTCAGTCAGAACTGCACAAATGTAAGAATAACTATATTAAAGAGTAAAAATGAAAAAGAAAAAAGGCTGCTCAAATTATTAAACAAACGTAAGCACTGATGCAACTGTAATAACGCAGTTATTAAAAAGGTGAAATTGTGACGTATACTTTATAACAGGTACGGTAAGTAGAATCAGAGTTAGCTTCCATCACCTTTTAATCTACATGTGATTTTATAGAGAAAACAGCATTAAAGATTACTGTGCAATCAAAAGAGTACTTTGAGAATAGCATTATACACTACATTTAAGTATGACTCAATAATTTTAAAGTGCAGGGACAAAATTTCCTCACATGGCTCACTTGCTACACTGCAAATTTCTTGGAATCAGAACACAGAAGTGCAGGCCTGTGCTCACAATGCAGACTTGTAAGGTGTAGAGGCATAAATGGCCCCAGCACCAGGGATATGAGGCCAGAGGGGTGTCGTCTCCAGAAGACTCCTTTCAGGCCTGCTGCCAGGCCGCAGGGGTCCAGGTGGGGCATGGTGAATATATTATCCTTTACCTTATACTCCTTATATGTCTACAATTGCCACTGCATAGCACTAGGACTAAAAATTGGCAAAAGTACAAAATATTCTCCTTATCTGGTGACACCGTTATGTCCTGGACTCTCTTCCTGAATAAGACCCTTCCTGCAGCACTGACTGAACTCCCCTTAGCAAGAGGGAAACATGATATTCTACCAAAATAGAATAGAAGTAAATTCTGACTATATTCCTTTGTTCACTCATGTCCTGAAGTGCATCAAAGCAGGGTTGCTCATCTGTATAGTGTTGTATTTTTCTTGAGTTAGAATAATTTTGCTTAGAAACAAATAAGTAAAACAGCACCTGCCTCCAGACCTAGGGTCCATCAGGAAAAAATATACGGTATATAAAGTGTAAGCTCTAAACCCAAGGCCAACAAGTATAGGAAAACCTTAAACCCTTCAGTGCTTATGCTTGGATGAAGAAGGTGACACACTTGTGGGCAACTGCAAGAACATGGTTGGCAAAATTCACACCTGCAGGCAGCTGTGAAGATTTTCCCAACATAACCTTGCACTTCACTTGCATTTTTGTGATGTGAAGGAGAACTGGTGAGAAACTGATTAGGAATGATAAGCAGGCTTTTACTGGAGCATTGCTCAATCCCCTCTATGTGGACGATCAAACATGAAATTTCTAAAAAGCATTGACTGATATAATCTAATGCAGGTAGGATTCAGGTAAGCTGCAAAAAAAGTACAGCCAATATGTTTATTTTATAGGTGATATTTAAAATTAATTTTATTCCTTTTAAAATTGCAATTATACCCAAATTTCCTAATTTCCAGTGGTAGGATAAACAACAGCTCATAAAAATATCAGATCATAAACCCTGGAATGTGTAAATGCTACCTTACATGGAAGGTATACCAATGCGTGATTCAATTAGGAGCTTGAAATGGAGAGATTAACCTTCTTTATTTGGGTACACCCTAAATGAGAACACAGTTGTTCTTAAAAGAGGGAGGCAGAGGGAAGTGTGGCAGACAAAAGAGAAGGCCTGTGAAGACAGAGCAAGAGGGTAAAAATGCTGGCCTTCAGTATTGAGGTAATTTAGCCACAGCCAAGGGATGCCTGCAGGAATTGTCAGGGCCAATACCTTGATTCAGACCCAGTGATACTTATTTCAGACGTGTGGCCTCCAGAACTGTGAAGGAATACATTCCTGTTTTTTTAAGTCCCTGATTTTGTGGTAGGTAATTTGTAACAGCAGGTACAGGAAACTAATACACTCTGGGTGACTGTCTCTTTCTATAATGCACTATTCTCTTTTATAATTAAAAATAGCTTCAGTGTAGTTGGTGCTACCAGCAACATGCTATAACTTCTGCAGTAAAGCTCTCTAATCTTTACATCTGTTTTCTTGCTAAATCACACTATTCTCCTCCCTGCACACTCTATTCCATCCATATCAGATTCCTTAATGGGCAAGGGTATTTCACACTGTACACTGGAAGTTTCTTCTGGGAGGGGCACTTTTACTTCAGACATCGTAATGATGAACTCTTTTGCCTTCTTCAAATCTTAGATCAAATTATTCCTTTTCACTGCCTATATTCCAACTACAGTCGTCCCTCAGTATCTCCTAGGAGACTGGTTCCAGAACCCTTGAGGATACCCAACTCTGTGGATGCTCAAGTCTCTGACAGAAAATGACATAGTATTTACATATAATCTACACAAACCCTCCTGTATTTTTTAAATGGTCTCTAGATTACTTATAATACCTAATACAATGAAAATATGTCGTTTTATACTGTAATTTTAAATTCTGTGTTTTTATTATATTTTTATTGTTTTTTCTCTATATTTTTAATCCATGGTTGGTGAAATTCATGGATGTGGAATCCACTCATGGAGGGACTGAGAGCCAATTCTATTCTATTCAACATTGTGGCCTTCCTTCCCACCCAGCATAACACACTAATTGTACCCTACTTTCTCTGCTTTATTTTCTAAATCTCATTTCAGTCTCTAAAATGTTATGTAATTTACTTAATTGCTATGTTTATTTTATATCAGCTTTCTGCTCTTTCTGCTATGTTGTTTTAATGAGGTAGAAGATTTTTATCTCTTTTGTTCACGAATGTATTCCCAGTGCATAGAACAATATATACCCTGTAACAGGTATTCAGTAATTTTTTCTTGAATGAATAATTGAAGGAAAACATTTAAAAATCTATTGCCATAAGGTAAGGATGCAGAGAGCCCAAATCATACTAAAGCTGATTTCAACTTTCATTTCAAGCTGACATATTATCAAATCTTATGTTTTTATTATTCAACTTCTATTCTGTGCTAGCTAAAGTCTCAAACTTGGCTGGGTTTAGTGGTTTATGCCTGCAATCCCAGCGTCTGGGGAAGCCAAGGCAGGAAGATCATTTGAGGCCAGGGCTTTGAGACCAGCCTAGACAACATAGCAAGGCCCAGCATCTACAAATAATAAAATAAAATAACAAAATTAGCTAGGCATAATGGTCTGTGCCTGCAGTCCCAGCTGCTCAAGAGGCTGAGGAGGGAAGATCACTTGAATCCAGGAGGTAGAGATTGCAGTGAGCTGCTCACTGCAACCTTCACCTCCAAGGTTCAAGCATTTGTCCTGCCTCAGCCTCTCTAGTAGCTGGGATCACAGGAGCCCACCATAATGCCCAACTATTTTTTTTTTGTAGAGATGAGGATTTACTGTTGGCCAAGCTGGTTTCAAACTCCCAACCTCAAGTGGTCCACCGTCTCCGCCTCCCAAAGTGCTGGGATTACAAGCGTGAGCCACACCCAGCCCTTATATCTTTCTATTTATCAGACAGGCTGTAAGATTTTCTATTTATCTAAGTCCTCAATGTGTCTCTAGGAAAAGCTATACCGTAGACAATGGCAGGTTGGCAGAAATACCAGGGATTGAGCTTCTGCAACAAGTTTGGGTCATAAAAACGTCACTAGGCCTGTCAGGCAACTTCCAGAATCAGTAAAATTTCATATTAATGAAGATAAATAAAAAAACGATTGGATGTTTTCCAGAAAAATTGGATTCAATGTGTAAAGAGGAAAATTCGTTTTATGGTCTACTTAGCATCTTCGATCTATTCATAAGAGAAATCAAAAGTAACTTCCAATTTCTTTACGGAAAGGCACAGAAATACTGAAAGACTGAATCAGTTTAAATAGTGAGGAAACAATTTGTACAATGATATGATATTGTGAAGCTGTACCCTGGAAAGGTAGGAGAAACTCAGGAAGTGCCGTGCTTTGACCTGAAGGAGCGTGGTACCAGAACAAAAGACCTGTCGGAGAGAAAGAATCAATATAGGAAGCTGTGGATGTGTAACTTCAGTGACTGGCAAGTGATACATGAGCAACTCAGGGGAACTTACCAGGGAAGAAGAATGTCCAATTGCATAGTCGTGGCCATTTGGGTATTGAGGACTTGCAACACAAGAAATTTTTAATACCATTTTGTTTAAAATTTGTGTTTCCTAGATGGCATATTCCAGAGTTGTTAAAAACCGACTTTTAAATTTGATTACAAAATGTTTTAATTTGGTAATCTGTGACACATTTTTCCTTCTGTTCTTTAGAAATACATTTTAACAATAAACAGATCCAATTAAAGAAAGTTGTGTTTTACTTTCCTTTTAAAGTATGATTTCAAATAAGAAATTAACATTATGCTGGCAGGTTTTGAATGCTATTTTTGGAAGACGTGAGAAATTTATCGCCTGATTCTATTTCAAAAAGGTGCATTTTAACTTACATATTTAGAATTTAATGATTAAAGATGATTGTTTCAAGTTATAGATCATAGCATCCTAGAATGATAAATCAGGAAACAAGGTAGAAAAAAAAAGACTAAAAATATGAAAAGCCTTTTGTTACAACTAGATCTAAGAACTCTAAATAACAACAAAAAATAACAGAAAAAATATGTGGAAAAAATTTTACAATAGAAAATATATCCAAGTAATTATGTATCAGCAAAGATTAGAGAAATAACAAGGTGGTGTGCTCATGGTAAAAATTTCTTTTTTTTTTTTTTTTGAGATGGAGTTTCGCTCTTGTTACCCAGGCTGGAGTGCAATGGCACAATCTCGGCTCACGGCAACCTCCGCCTCCTGGGTTCAGGCAATTCTCCTGCCTCAGCCTCCTGAGTAGCTGGGATAATAGGCAAGCGCCATCATGCCCAGCTAATTTTTTGTATCTTTAGTAGAGACGGGGTTTCACCATGTTGACCAGGATGGTCTCGATCTCTTGACCTCGTGATCCACCCGCCTTGTCCTCCCAAAGTGCTGGGATTACAGGCTTGAGCCACCGCACGCAGCCATGGTAGAAATTTCTATCTGAACCAAATTAAGTATGTTTGTACAGCATATTAATTCTGCAAAGAAAAATTATCAGACCATTAACACAACCTAGAATTTCAGGATGAATGAAAATTAAAGATTCAAAGAAAATGCTAATATATTTGATTGATTTTATACAGTTGTTCTTAAAACTAATGGATGATAACTGTTTTACTAAACATTAATGCTAAAGTGAATCACTCAAGAATGTAGTCAGGCCAGTCATACTGGCTCATGCTTGTAATCCTAGCACTTTGGGAGGCTGAGGTGGGTGAATTACCTGAGGTCAGCAGGTCAAGATCAGCCTAGCCAACATGGTAAAACCCTGACCCTACTAAAAATTTAAAAATTATCTGGGCGTGGTGGAGCACACATGTACTCCCAGCTACTTGGGAGGCTGAATTAGGAGAGTCACTTGAAACTTGGAGGTGGAGGTTGCAGTGAGCTGAGAGTGTGCCACTGAACTCCAGCTCTAATGACAGACACAGACTCCGTCGCTAAATAAATAAATAAAATAAACATGAGTGAAAAACATTCCTATTTCCAGCTTCTTGGAGTTTTGTGGAAGAAAGTCACATAAATAACCAACATCAGAATAAATTCCAATTGAAGAAATTATGTAGATATGTTCTTTTGGTCTCAGCTGTTGTGTACAGTCACAATGGACTTTGCTACCTCTCAAGTGTCTTCCTACTTTCCTTTTAAAGAGGATGAGTGTTCTGCAGACAGAAACATTCCAGTCTGTTTTTTCAAATTTATGTCCCTGTGTGCTCAGCTTTTAGGCTCCGACTTATAAGTGAAAACATGCAGTACTTGGTTTTTTGTTCCTTTGAAAAAATAAACACTGTGGACTACCAGAGTGTGGAGGGACAGGAGGATGTGTTTTAAAAACTACCTAGCAAGTATTAAGCTCACTACCTAGGTTATGGGATCTGTACGCCATAGCTCAGCATCATGCAGTATTTCCATGAAACAAATCTGCTCATATGCCCCCAATCCAAAATAAAAGTTGAGAAAAAGATAAAATGATATTAAAGCAGGGAGAAACTATGATTTACTTGAAAAGAGAAAAGCACAAATTAAGTAAGTGAAATTTACAATAAACTTAATTTAAAAACAAATTAGTAAATACAAAAATTTCTATCTATTAAGTAAAATTTCATTAGCAAATAAATAAATAAATTTCTATCTTTGCTTTTATTTGCACAGGCTGACCTCCATTTCTGGCTATGTGCCTTAAACCAAAACCATTGTATTACACACCCAAGGCAAATAATAATGTGTTCTCTGGATTTTATAAAATCAAATTCAGTGATTTATCTTCACCCTTTCTAACGGTGATGTGCAGATCATTACTGAAAGCATACAATTCTGAGTGAACCTACAGAGCTATATGTAATTGATATCCTTATCAAGATTTAATATTCCTCTTGGTTGAATAACGATTTCCTTTGGAAAATATATAAAATTTTCACCTTACTTTCCACTTGTTTCTTTCATCAATCACAGAGCTATGAGTAATTGGAATGTTTTGCTGAGAACAAAGAAAATGTGGAAAAGTATAACTGCCAATAATTTTTAAAATTTATTTTAATTTAATGATATTGAACAGATACAAAATTATAAAGTAATTGAAGTGAAAATAATTGCCCACAGCCTAAAACCTATCTAAAAGTAACAACTTACTTCCTACTCATTCAATATGTAATAAATAAAATAATGTATACAAATACTTATTTTGTGGCCAAATTCATGTAACATTTAATTTATTGCTTAAAAATATGCAATTCAGTGGCATAACCATATATTTACTGTATTGACTATATTGTACAACCATAATTTTTTCAGCATGTTCATTCATAAACATATATATTGCATTTGTGTATATTACTAAAAGCTATTTAATTAAAAAAGATTGTTTTCTTTCTCTCACTTTATATGATTCTACTCAATTATTTCTATAGTTGTATGTTGACTTATGCTGCCTCTGATTCATTAATGAATACATCTCATTTTCTTAATTAGAAGGCAAAAATAAATACATAAAGTTTTTGGTTCACATCAGAAAAAGTTTTTCACAGGGGTTGGAGGTCCCCAGAAATGTATCTAAAAATCCCAGGGGTTCAGCAATTGCCTTTGGAGGAACACTCATAAAAGATGAATACAGAAGTTTGTGAGATAATTACTCTGTCATAAGTCAAACACCAACTTAAGCACTCATACTGTGTAGCAGCATTCCTGATAACATGCGTTCACAATATATTAAATACATTAGATAGTCACTAAAACAAATGATGTCACATTGCACCAGCTCACTCTATTTTGCATTTTTAGGGGACAGTGAAGACATTTGAAAGAGCATAACAAATAATTACTATACACTTCACAGATGAACATTATACAGATGTAACATTTTATTTTACATTGTATAGCATAAAGGTTAAGTGCTTGCCCTGTAGAGTTCAACTTACTGGGCTAAAATTTTAACTTTACACTTAAAAGCTGTGGGGCTTTGGAGGAATTCTTCAACTTTTCAAAAATGCAATAAACTGAGAAAAATAATAAAGTATATACTCCACAAGTTAATTGTGAGAATTGATTGAGTGAACCTACTTAAATTTAAGGGGGGAGTTACATGTTGCAGAACCTAGTAGCTCAGCTTGATGGAAGTCAGAACCTCAAGTTTCCCTTATCTTGTCACACCTCTAGTTCAAGGGCATTACTTTGAATTATGATCTAGATAGGAAAAACCATGATATAACTATAACCCAGAAAACTGAGTGAGAACAGGTTTAAGATAAATATTACAGAATTAAGGCTGAGCTATAATCTAACAATGAAAAACAATTCTAGATTCATAAAAAGTGCTGAGAAAATCACCAGCAATTAGGTAATTTGTCTGGATTATTTAGATAAATGCTTCATTTTTATTCATAAAATTAAAGTAATTCAGTTTGACATACACTTTTTAATTAAAAATATAATTTAAGAGATCAGTTTTAATATATGTAAATAAGTTGGAGACACTACGATATTATTTAACAATATTGCAGAAAACTACCATGTTAAACTGTCTTTGAATTCACTTCTGGGACACACGTGGCAGTATGGCTAAAATAATTAGGCTATCAAAAGGAACAGAGCTTATTTCTCAGCTCACCTTAGTTCCTGTTCCCTCAGGGGAAAATATTGATGCAGTTTTCAAAAATGTCTAGTCATATATTAGATTAATGAAATAAACAACATTAAGAAGTAAAAAGACTCTCTTATTATCACAGACTGACAGGTATTAGAATAATACAGTAAAAGACATTTAGTTGGTGAAAAAGCATACTGTAAATAGTCTATGTTTGCCTTCAGCATTTGTTAGATCAAACAAAATAATGTCACCAAAAATTTTAAATCTTTTAATGCATAGAAATGACCACAAAGGAATTACTTTTCCTGCCATGAAAGCTAAGCTGTCTGTTGCCTTGAGGAAAAGAAAACAGTGGATTTGGAAAGTGACATTCATATTTTAAATATTTCCAGGCCTGGTGATTTGTTTTTTATTTGCTATGTTCTACTGTAACTTGGGAGAGACTGGATATGAATACTGATTAGAAATTTAATCAAATGAATGCTATTTTGCCCTTTTTAAACCAATAACATTATGTTTTTTTCCTGAATCTATGCTTCCTAATAAAAGCTAATGAAATTAGGACTATAATCCAATTTTTCAAATGGTCATTGATTTGTGAAGATGCTTAAAATGTGCTAAGAGACTCTGATAAAGTGCTTTAAAAATTATTTTAGGCTATAAAATATCTCACAATCCAGGAGACTAATAAATGGTCAAAAGTGAATGATTTGATTCTAAGGTCTACTGATTGAATTTGTAATTCTCTATCACCTCAACCAGACAAAATATTTCTATTAGAGAGAGACATTTTATTCATTCAATATTAATTCAAGTACATATGAGGGCCCATGATGTCGCAGCTGTTTATTAGATGGCGGCGTATGGGGACTAAAATGACATACATTTCCTACTCTTGTTGAGACTCACATTCTAGTGCCAAACAGACAACCTGGCTAGTCACAATAGTGTGTGTGTCGACCATGAGAGGAAACATTTAGAATGTTATCAGAGTATATAAAATGAACACTTAAACCTTATTAATTCATGGCAATTTTCCTAGAGAAAATAACACTTACCTCAAAACCTTTACTTCTAACCTGTAATTATTCCCCAAAGAAACCAGTAGTCATTTGATTCTTTCTAACATGATCACATTGTTGCAAATAAAACTATATAGCAGGATCTCTGTAATTGTTTGATAAGTAGGTACTGAATTTTTAAAAACAAATTCCAAAAATTTTAGTGGTGCTTTTAAAAATTGCTTTTATCAAACTAATACACCTACCTAGCTCAGAAATTATTTAATAATATCAGACTGATAAAAAAATTGTGCCCCATATCCAAAAGACATTCTCCAGAAACTACTTTAAATATTGTAGCCATTTCCTTAGTTAACCTTCAGACTTTCAACATTACTTTGACTTTGCTCTTTGTTGATTTTTCAGTTTTAGAAACAATTGCTCTCCCTTATGGAAGGACATTAATTATAATTAATTTTAGTCCTTCTCCTGCCCCCTTCCTGTTCTCTTTAAGTTGCTGTTCTTTCTCATTGCGGTATTCTCATTCATGCTTAAGACTATGTTAAAAAAAAAAAAAAGCTGGGCGTGGTGGCTCAAGCCTATAATCCCAGTAGTTTGGGAGGCCGAGGCGGGTGGATCACAAGGTCAAGAGATTGAGACCATCCTGGTTAACATGGTGAAATCCCGCCTCTACTAAAAATACAAAACAATTAGCTGGGCATGGTGGCACGTGCCTGTAATCCCAGCTACTCAGGAGGCTGAGGCAGAGAATTGCCGGAACCCAGGAGGCAGAGGTTGCGGTGAGCCTAGATCGCGCCATTGCACTCCAGCCTGTGTAACAAAGAGTGAAACTCCGTCTCAAAAAAAAAAAAAAGGTTATTTCTCTCATTAGATATTTTAAGTAGTGAAAAGTTGATTAGATGTTTTCTGTTGATGGGCAGAAATGTAACTTCTTGGGCTTGAGAGTAAAGTGATCTGGCAAGGATTAAAGGTACAAATGTTAGCCTGAAGAGTAGATGCTGCCTCATTTACCTGTGAGGGTGTCAGAAGTGAGGGTATGCACAGCAGAACCCTGGGAATGGTGTACAGGAAAGAGGTGCAACCCCTGTCACTCTATGCATAGACTTTCTCTTTCCCTGTGGTTGTCAATATAAAACCTTAACTCTGTTCTCAGGGGTGCGTAGTATCCTCGAGCACGTCTGATGTTTTTTACCTAGAATTATCTTTCTGTCTTCCTGTTAGGATGCAGAACTGAGGGTGAGGGTGGATATAACTGATCCAAAAAGTATTTAAGCTAACCTGTTTTCAGCAGCCAGTTTTCAACCCATTGCTAATTTCTGGTTGGCATTTCCAATTATCCACAAGATCAATTTACTTGCTTCTTATTGATTTCTCCATCTGTAAAATATGTTTCAGCTTTCACTGTTCTGAAAAACAACCATCAAGTATTCATCTTGCCAAAATTTTTTAGCATTTTTATTTACTCTTGCCCTCTTTCCATTATTCTTTGCCTCCATGAAATTAAATTATTTGTCTATATTTTAATGTTCTTTTTCTGAAAATTTAGGAAAGCAGGGAGATAAGCACATGTATTCGATTCATGAAAAAATTCACCAAGATTTTTAGCCAGAAATCTGCTGGGCACATATGTTACACAGATGCGTTCATTTGCTAATGAACTTCCTCATGGAAAATCTTATGATGCTGAGTCATTCTCAAGTCTTTATGTCATTATCTGCCACAAACCAGCACATGAGAGATAATCTTGTGTGCTAGCATGTGTCTGTGGTTATCATGTTCCTAGGGCTTTGACACAGAATAAGTATTTGGTGAATATAATTGGCTGACTGACAAAATGATGTGCCAGTAAGTCTTGAATCATGGGATTTTAAATCTTAATTCTTGATGATTATTATGGTATAATTATTTGTTAATAGGAACAGGATTTCTACGAATCAACTCAGCAAAACTTATTGAAAGATTTATCTTAGTATTTATATTATCTTATTTTTAAATTTAAAATTTATATGTTATTAAAGTTATATAAATTTAATTTTTATGATATAAATATTAAATATATAAATTTTAAAATTACAATATAAAAATTTAATTTACATATATTAAATTTATATATGAATATCAAATTTGTACATATAATTTGAAAATGTATCATTAAATTTATTATAAATTGTATTAAAATTAAATAAAATTTAATTTTTCAGTTATGTTTATATATACACACATAACATTTTAGATATATTAACATATATTACTGTGTCTTCTATATGATTAGGTATAATTAACACATATTTATATATAAATATATATTATATATTTTATTGTGTATATATACATTATGTTACATGTAGTATGAATATGCCATATTACATATTAAGTCATCTACTATATATTTTATGATAGCATATTATATTTATCATGATATATTAATACATTAATTTATATATTAATATATAATTTTCTATTATTTTAATATTAAATTAAAATGAATTAATTTTATTATACATAAATTTGTATTAATATATAATTAAGATATAATTTATATATTATTTTAATTCAACATGCATTATTCTAAAGAGTAATACATATTATACTCTAAAGAGTAATATATAGTAGTTTAACATGTATTACTCTAACAAGTAATACTTATTAAATTAAACATAGATTACTACCTACTAAATTAAATTTAAATTAAATTTTGGGGTATATTAAATTTTAGAGTAATATATGTCATAATATATATATTTCTCTAGAATTTAATTTTAATTTGTCATTTTATTCTATACATTGTGCTAAGCAGTGTGCTCTACCTTCAAGACCAAACGATTCAGGCCTTATATGGAACAGAAAGTTTCACTGCTTCCAGCAGACCTGACACACAGTTAGTTAAAATTCCAATTATATAAAGAGGCTCTGCTACAGTCTTTAGACATTCTGGAACACTGCTTACCAAGTCTAGTTTGACAAGGTCTCCTATATACCTCTAGCCTATTGCTTAGAATTGTATTGACCATGATGCTTATATTGCTTATGATTTCAACCAGTTTAAAACTAGTTCTGACATGTCATAATCTACCACTACCACTGTGACCTGAACTGAATTGCTTTGCTAATTCTGGATCTTGCATCTATGTAATTCCTACATACCCAATAAAAGAAGTCTTCCAAATATTTCCCATGCATTCACATGCCTGCTCAGAATAAACCAGTGCTTCATCTAGAACAATTTTTTTTTAATTTTGTGCTTTAGTTTTGACGTATCATTCTTTTTATTTTCATAACCTGCTTTGTGTATCCCACCCACATGTATTAAAGAGTAACAGCCATAGTCATCTTTAGTCAGATGTGTTTTTCTATATCCCTGCTTAGATGTACGTTTCATGATTATGGATTATGGTGATACACAGAAGAAATGGTTTTGGTTTTTGCCTTTCTAGCAAAACAACTACTTTTCTTTTTTTGAGACGGAGTTTCGCTCTCATTACCCAGGCTGGAGTGCAATGGCGCGATCTCGGCTCACCGCAACCTCCGCCTCCTGGGTTCAGGCAATTCTCCTGCCTCAGCCTCCTGAGTAGCTGGGATTACAGGCAAGCACCACCATGCCCAGCTAATTTTTTGTATTTTTAGTAGAGACGGGGTTTCACCATGTTGACCAGGATGGTCTTGATCTCTTGACCTCGTGATCCACCCGCCTCGGCCTCCCAAACTACTTTTGTAGTGGCCGTGAGCCACCGCGCCGCGCCCGGCCAACAACTACTTTTTAATAGGAAATTATAAACCTTTGATATTATAAAATCAAATTTATGTGAGATATTTATTTTGCTTTTAACTCCAATTTCAGATATTTTCTTGAATAAATAATATCAACTCTTTATTTTAAAAGACAATATAATATAATGGTAAATTCAATGGACTCTTTAGTTACCCTACATATGATATAATCCTGATTTTGCCACTTACTAGTTATGTGATCTTGGTCAATTTACTCTAAATTTATTCAGTTTACCAACCTGTTTAATAGAGATAGATATAGTCATTATTTCAGACAAAAGCCTGTGAAATGTATATATATATCTTAATATATAAATAAATAAATATATCTTAATATATAAATAAAGCATATATAACATGTCCAACACATAGTATGCATTATAGATGTATTTGCTGCCATTATTTTGGGGTCACTATAATGAGATAAATTTGATTTAACATCTAGAAGTTTTAATAGAATATCTAAAACATATGATTTAACAATAGAAGAATCCAATCTATCTAATATAAAAGTTTAATTAGCTACATCTCAGAATTTCTAATCAATCTTTCAAATATGGCATGGGTTATTTAATTTTATCCAACATCTGCTAAATAGTTGTAGTTTGTTTTGTTTGAGAATTCTCTCATGCTGAGATAAAATTTGTTTCATAGTTATTTCCACGAATTATAGCTAACAATATATAATTAGAGGCAGAGATAGAGAATGTACCTATTGCCTCCCAGTTATTCATGCCTGAAGCCCAGCAGCATAGCCACCTTTTGACCACAATGGATGTACAGCATCCTTGAGTTAGCTTGATTTAGTGCCTCTTGATTGACAACAAGTTTTCTTGACTGCGATAATAGCATTTATACTTGAACCAGCATTCTTTATGTATCTCTTTAAACCAACCAAAAAAAGATTCCAACGTGTTACGCAATCTATACTTCTCCACTTTCACTTGCAGGAAGCTCTGGCCAAAGGCCTGCTAAAATCAAAATACTCTGCCTTATTACCAACCTCCCTTAGTCTTCTAAACCAATGACCCTGTGGATAAAATGAACAGCAGTAGACATAGCTGAACATAAAATCAAGTTGTGAATCAGTAGGTCTATGGGTCATTTAAAAGTAGAGGAATGTCTGAAGCAAAACCGTTACATGTGGTAAAGACAGAGGTAAAAATGTCTTTGTAAATCAAGAACGCTGGTGAGGGAAGAGGAAGGAAAATTGGCCTCAAGAAAATTTAGGCAAGCCAGGGTCTTTAATCCTTCAACAAGGCCATTTCATTTTATATTTGTTTAGGTCATTGTAAATTGTTCTCTCATGATAAAATGCAAAACAGAATTGCTAAAGTAGACCAAAGAGTTTCATATTACCAGAATATAATGTTTCAATTTGAGTGTATCTTGACACCACACTTCTCAGAGAAAAACTAATTGCTTTTGATTAACTCAGTGACTCCTGCATCATTGATAACATTGAAGGCTTGCTTTTTTAATATATCATTGTTGCTCAATAGTCTTTTTTAAGATAAAGATGATTTAAAGTGCCCCATAAGGCTTACAACTGAAATTCAAGTAATATTTCATTTCATGTTATAAATAGAAAATCAAAAACTATACAACTTTAATTAAAATGGAAAAACAATAACTACAAATACTGTCAAACCCATTATTGCAACTATTATTTGCTTATTTCACTAGGTAAATAGTTTCTATTAAAAACTTGATCATCTCAGGGGATTAAAAATAACAGAAAGGATTTGTTGTGGCTTACACATTTGTTTTTTACAAAGTCATAGCCCCAGTACAACCCAAAAATGTCTTTACATAATTTGTTGAAGCAATATGCACCATGTTATATGAAAATTCAACTGGCATTTGAGGTTATCTTTTTAAGAAATGTTAGAATTACAGTACTGACCAAGGCTGATTTGAATGCCTCTGACTTTAAAAACTGCCATGACATTTTTCTTTCACAGTGACCCAATCCAAAAGATCTTGGCTTCTGAACTACTGCAAGGTTCTACATAGGAGATTTAATGTTTTCAGCTGTGCCTCAGCGAAAGTCTCCATGTAAGAACAAGGACGTTCCCTTAACTCATATCAAAAACCTCAAATACTTGCTTCACAAATGTCATTCTCAATTTTCAGTCTCCACTGTTATTTTCTTCATATTTCATTCATTCACCTTTCCTCATTATAAATTGTTCTTTATTGAGTTACAGTAAATCAAAAGAACAATAACATTATTTTGGGGACTAGGTAGTTTTAAAAAAATTATATTATGTGTGGTAAATCTACTTGCTGAATGCTTAGACAGACCATGTATATATGGATGGTATTATGAAAATGTAGCTGTACTGAGTATAATTTTTAAAGTTTTTTTTTTAAATGTCATGGCTTTTAGAAGTACAAAATAAGATTTGGACTTAGGGCTTTATTAACAAAATATAGATTTTAGGCTGTATTTACCATTAGCATTTTACCATTACCATTACCATTCGCAATATTAGTATAAATTACGCATATTTCCACTTTTATGTTACTTTGTCTCCTTGCATACTTGTGACTATCTCACTATGTTTTATGGCCATGTTATGTGGCCATGTAATTACTAACCCTCCAGAAATTATTGCTGATATTTAGAGAGTGTTTTAATATAAATATAAAGCATACAATATTCATTTTTCTAGGAAGCATTTTTGGACTTCTATACCCCATTTTAAGCAAAATTTTCTGTCTAATAGATATTGGTTTCTGCCTTAAGGTGATCCTACATACATTACAAGTATCATTTCCCGACTTAGCTGTAAGTTTCTATTATTTGATAGAGTTAATTTTTCAAGATAGTTTTTGCATTTTTAGATATCCAGTGTTTATTTGAAAATTATAGAACAGAATTAACTAAAAAAAGACCCAAATTTTATTGTGAAAGCTATATAACTTGTATCCATGTTAATAACAAGTATAAGCCAAAATATATTTTTATGAGTATGCCTCTTATAACTCTGAATCTTTTGAAAAGACTTATGCTTATAAGAAGACACTTGGGAGATACATATACACAACTTTATTTCAAATAATTTTTAGAACTTACATGATTATCAAATGCAAAGCATATAGGAATACCATTTTATACTTCATTCCTGTAGCAGTGATAGCTCTAACTAGTTTTATCTTCATTTATTACTCAATTTGTCTATGGGAAGTAAACTTAAGTCAACAAAAGTGTGTGAAAAGAAAGAGCACACTCTTAAATATAATGTAAAACATATTACTCTAAATTATTTTATTAAAACACCATTTCCAGGTAATATTTTTACTATATTGATAAAAGCTGTTTAGGCAACTTTTTATATTACTCCCTTCTTAAAACTGTATCTAGTTTAGGCAGATCCAAAATGAGACGTCACGGGATTATGTGAAAGATATCGTGTAACCATGGCAATTTTTTTCTTGCATGGTAATTCAGCCCATATTCTGTAATAAAAGAACAGATCACAAAGGAAAGCTAATGAGAAGTTGATGAGTCTAAGTGGTGACCAGGCAGTGAGCAAAGAGGAGAAATCAAGAACAGCCCTGAGATCAGACACCATTATGCAAAGGGATAGCTCTTCCTTCCTCAAGGAATTTTAGTGCTGAACTTTCTAACTTGTGAGAAGTACTGAGGAATCTCACCATCTCTGTATCTGGCACTCATCCCTTCTGTTTCATAATTATTAACGTTCATTTGAAAAACAATTTAGCAACATTGCACTCTAATATTGTGGAGATAGACTTTACTTACAATTGGACTGAAAATACTCTTTATCTCTGTAGATACCTGGATATCTAGTTTTTAAACCTTAAACAAAATAAGCACAGTGGAGTTTGTAACGTATTGTTTAAGGTCTGAAATCTCTCGTAGTGACCCCCAGGGTGACTTTCTTTACTAATGGTTAACAACTGTCCCAAACAATTTGACCCTAGCTTCATTATTAAACAGGCTACTGAAAACTGTTTCCAGGGAGTTCTCCAAAAGTCAAGATTCTTTGCACAGATGTTGGCAGTGCAAGCCAGGGGCTGGCACAAATAAGGACACTGGGGAATTCACAGTACATACTCTCAGGTCATGCCCATGGGGAATTCACAGCACTCGCTGTCTCTCAGGTCTGGGGAATTCACAGCACTTGCTGTCTCTCAGGTCTGGGAAAGTGACAGCACTCCCTGTCTCTCAGGTCTTGCACTCTATTTCAGTCACTGTACCACATTCTTCGCTTACCCAAGGGTACCCTGTGGAGACTCCGGTGAGTCCATATTAGGAGAACCTACTAAGCATATTTGTCTTTTGATATATCTTTCAAAATTGGTGCAAGTTCTAGTGTTCAGGTGTCCTTTATTTCTCTGAACCATTAATATGTTTCAAACAGTGTACCTCATCTGGTGTGTAAATGGCATTCTCTTCAAAACTTTCCCAGGTGGCTCTTGGTTTGGTCCATGCAAGTACTACCCAGAGGCTAACACCCCTGTGCCTGTGCTGACTATAGAGCTTCCTGTCCATCGTGCTGTTACCTGAGTCAGGCATGTTCAGGTAGAAAATTAATAGGTAAATGTCATAAGGTCCAACAACACTGAATGAGATACGTTACCCCATTCTAGTCATGAGAATAACATCAGACACATCTTAATTGAGGAGCATTCTGCAATACCTGGTGAGTACTCTTCTGTCAAGACCATACAAAGCAAGAAAGTCTGAGAAATTATCAAGACTACTACCTGTAATGTGTTATTCTGGATGGAATCTTAGTACAGAAAAACAGTGTTAGATAAAACAGGAAATGGCCGGGTGCAGTGGCTCACACCTGTAATCCCAACACTTTGGGAGGCTGAGGCGGGCAGATTGCTTGAGGTCAGGAGTTTGAAAGCAGTTTGGACAATATGGTGAAACACTAAAACACAATATGGTCTCTACTAAAAATACAAAATTAGCCAGATGTGGTGACAAAATTTTAAGAGAGTTTTGATATCTGTTCCTGACTCAAGTTTTCATATAAATTTTTAATACAGCAAATATTGGATATGGGTTACCACTATTTTTATATGATCACTGATATTCTGTATTATTAATCTGGTAAAAATTAATTTGTTTTGCAATTCTGGATTAACAATGAAGCTAATATTTTAGATATAGATGTGGAAATGAACATAAGCTTTATATACCACAATACACAAAAATCATTTTCAGAGGAGTATAGACCTGAGTGTAAAAGGCCCAGTAATAAACCTTCCATAGGAAAACCCAAGGGGGTATTTTCATGACCTTCAGAAAGGAAAAGGAGTTCTTTAAAATGACATGACAAAATTAACCACAGAAGGAATTATTGGATTGGTGCGGTGGGTCATGCTGGTAATCTCAGCACTTTGAGAGGCCAAGGCAGGCAGATCACTTGAGTCTAGGAATGTAAGACCAGTCTGGGCAACATGGCAAAACCCTATCCCTACCAAAAGAAAGCACAAAAATCAGTCAGGCATGGTGGGGCACCTGTGGTCTCAGCTACTCAGGAGGCTGAGGTGGGAGAATAGCTTGAGCCTGGGCAGGAGAGGTAGCGGTGAGCCTAGAGAGTGCCACTGCACTCCAGAATGGGCGAGAAAGCCAAACTGTAACTCTCTCTTCCCCTCTCCCTCTCTCTCTCTCTCTCTCTCTCTCCATATATATACTATATATACATATATAGAAAATATACATATATATTATATCACATTGTATATATTAAAATTGGTAATTTGTATTTCAGGAAGTAAAAATGCAAGAACAAAATGAAAGATATTTTTAGCAAATTTAGCTGAAAAAGGATGTAAAGAACTGCTATTCAGAGGATGTAAAGAACTGCTATGAAACAGTAAGAAAAGATGTTCTGTTTGAAAAGAATAGATATAATAAATGGATAAATATAAATGCATTAGAGGTTTCTAAAAGAAGATATCTACACGTCCTTTCAACATATGAAAGTGCTAAACTTCATTAGTCAGGCATCAAGAAAATGCAAGTTAACACCAGAGTGAGATAATACCATAAGTTCACCAGAAGGACAAAATTAAAAACACCACAAAATATTCCTGAGATGTAGATCAATGAGAATTTTTATATGTTGCTAGTTAGAATGTAAATTTATGCAATCACTTAAGTACAAAAATTGGCTAATAAATTTCATATATACATCCCTCACTCAGCAATCCGTTCCTAGAGGTATACAAAATCGAAGTGTATGTATGAACCATAGATAATATATTTTGATTTCATATTATTTTTAATAGCCCAAAGCAACAAACAACCCAAATGCTCATCAACTGTCATATAGGTAAACAAATTGAATTATATTAATAAAATAAAATACAATAGCTATGTGTAATAAGATAAATTTAAAAATATAACTTGGAGCAAAAACAGCTAGACACAAAAAACACATATTTTATTATTTGATTTATATAAATTTCAAAAACAGAAATACTATAATGGGGGTCAAAAGTCAGTGCAATGTTTACTGTTTTAATTTTATTTTTATTATACCCATCCTAGTCAGTATGAAGTGTTATGGTTTTTCTGTGTCTTTTAAATTACTTGTTATTTTGATTTTATTGTTTATTTTATTTGTTATTTATTTATTTACTTATTTATTTTGCACATGACCAAGTTCTTCAGTGGTGATTTCTGAGATTTTGGGGTACCAAATCTGTTGTAACATTCTTATACCTTTTTGTCCTCATAGCTTAGCTCTCACATTTGAGTGAGAACATACAATGTTTGGTTTTTCATTCCTCAGTTAATGCACTTAGAATAATGCTCTCCAATTCCATCCAGATTGTCATAGATGCTATTCTTTCATTCCTTTTTATGGCTGAGTAGTAAGTAGTATCCCATGGTGGGTGTGCGTGTGTGTACCATGTGATATATATATATATATATATATCACATGGTACATATATATGTAAGTATATGATATATATATAAAGATGAATATATATGTGTGTGTGTGTGTGTATGTATATATATATATATATATATATATAGAGAGAGAGAGAGAGAGAGAGAGAGAGACACACACACACATATATATATTACATTTCCTTTATCCACTAGTTGATTGAAGGCATTTGGGCTGGTTCCATATTTTTGCAATTGTGAATTGTGCTGCTATAAACATGGTTATGCAAGTATTTTCTGTTTATATAATAATTTCTTTTCCTCTGAGTAGATACCCAGCACTGGGATTCCTCGATCAAATGATAAATCTACTTTTAATTCTTTAATCTCCACACTGCTTTCCATAGTGATTGTGCTAGTTTACATTCCCACCAACAGTATAAAGTGTTGGCTTTTCACCACATCCATGCAACATCTATTATTGTTTGTTTCTGTTTTTTTTTAATGGCCATTCTTGCACGAGTAAACTGGTATTGCATTGTCGTTTTGATTTGTGTTTCCCTGATCATCTGTGATGTTCAGCATTTTTAAAATATATTTGTTGGCCATTTGTATATCTTCTTTTGAGAATTGTCTATTCATGTCCTTTTCCTCTTAGAATTCTTTCACTTCTTTGGTTAAGTATATTCCTAAGTATTTTATTTTTCTTGCAGCTACTGTAAAAGAAGTTGAGTTTTTTATTTGATCCTCAGCTTGGTTGCTGTTGGTGTATAGCAGAGCTACTGATTTCTGTACGTTAATTTTGCATTTGAAATGCGGGTGAGCAGGATGAATTCCTGGAAATATACAAACCTCCTAGATTAAAACAGGAAGAAATAGAAACTCTGAACAGACCCATAGCAAGCAGCAAGATTAAAATGGTAATTAAAAAGTTACCAACAACAAAAAAAAGTTCAGGACTAGAAGGATTCACAGCTGAATTCTATCACACATTCAAAGAATTGATACCAATCCAAATGACAGTATTCCAAAAGATCCCTCCCTCAATTGGTATATGATGCCAGAATCACCCTAATACCAAAACCAGGAAAGGACATAACCAAAGAAGCAAACTAAAGAACAATATCCCTGATGAATTTAGATGTGAATATCCTCAACAAAATGCCAGCCAACTGAATCCAACAGTATATCAAAAATATAATCCACCATGATAAAGTGGGTTTCATTCCAGAGATCCAGAGAACATTTAACATACACAAGTCAACAAAAGTGATATGCCATGTAAACAGAATTAACAACAAAAATTACATGATCATCTCAGTAGATGTAGAAAAAGAATTTTACAAAATCCAGCATCACTTTATGATTAAAACCCTCAGCAAAATTTGCATAGAAGGGATATATCTTAAGGTAATACAAGCCATCTATGTCGAACCACAGCCAACATTATACTGAATGAGAAAAAGTTGAAAGCATTCCCCTAACGAACTGGAAGAAGACAAGGATGCCCACTTTCATGACTTCTATTTAACTTAGTACTGGAAGTCCTAGCCAGAGCATTCAGACAAGAGACAGAAATAAAGGGCAACCAAATCGGTGAGGAGGAAGTCAAACTCTTTGTTTGCTGATGACATGATGGTATCCATAGAAAACCTTCAAGGCTCATTCAAACAGCTCTTAGAACTGGTAAATGAATTCAGTGTCTTCTGTATTGTGATAAAATATACATAACATAAAATTTACCGTTACTGTTAAGCTCAAAATTCACTGACAGTAAATACATTCACATTTTTATGTAATAATGACTGTAATTTATTTCTAGAATTTTTAGACCCTCAAACTGCAACTCTGTACTCATTAAATAGTAACTCCTGTTTTCTCCTGCCCACAGGGCATGGCAAGCACCATTTTAACCTTCTGTCTCTATGAATCTGAAAACTCAAGGTACTTTACATAAGTAGACCCATGCAATATTTATCTTTTTGTTTCTTGCTTATTTTACTTTGTACAATATTTTCAATGTTCATCTAAGATGTAGCATGTGGCAAAATTTAATATTCCATTCAATGTGTGTGTGGTGTATATATGTGTATGTACATATGTGATAATATATATGTGTGTTTGTATATATATGTGATATATATACAAGCACACATATATACAGAGTGGAATATTAAATTTTGTGTATATATATGTATATACACATAAGTGATATATATATGTGTGTATATATATATGTATATACACATAAGTGATATATATGTGTTTATATATATAACAAATGTGATATATGTGTGTATATATCTGTATACACACACACACACACACACACACACACATCACATTTTGTTTATTTACATAGCCATCAATGGACATTTGATTCGTTTCCAACTCTTTTTTTTTTTTTTTTTTTTTTTTTTTTAA
>CM052667.1:827053-855671 GCA_028533165.1 Leontopithecus rosalia | reverse complement strand
CTGCGTGCCTTTTACACCTGGGCTTTTTCCCCCGCTCTGTGGGCTATAAGGATCCGTCTGAAAATGCGGTGTTTGCTTACCCTCTGCGTCTTGACTGAGAGCTGCAGTGGTGAGTTGTTTCTACAGCGCCATCTTCCTCCCCCCTCTCCTCCAACTCTTTACTACTGTAAATAATCCTGCTATGAACATTCGTGTACAAATGTCTATTCTAGTCTCTGCTTTCAGTTTATTTTGATACATATCCAGAAGTGTTTGTTGTTGGGTTATATGGTAATCCTATATTAAATTTTTTGAGAAATTGCCATGTTTTACAAAGAAGCTGCACCCATTTTACATTCCTACCAGCAGTGCACAAGATTGCCAATTTCTCCACATCTGCCATAACAGTTGTTTTCTATTTGTTTGATAATAGCCATCCTAATGAGTAAAACTGTGGTTTTGGTCTTCGTTTCTGTGGTCACTGATGACACTGAGTATCTTTTAATGTGCTGCTCGGCTATATGTATATTTTCTCTGGAGAACTGTCACTTTTACTTATTTTTATTAAGTTTTTGCCTTTCTGAGTTATAAGAGTTCTTTATATGCTTCAGATTCTATTACACTAACAGATGTATGATTTGCAAATACTTTGTACTATTCTGTAGGCAGTCTTTTCACACTTTCTTGCCTTTTTTTTCTTTTTGATGCAGAAAAGTTTTTTATTTTGGTAAAGTTCAATTTATCTATGTTTATTGTTGTTGTTGTTAGTGCTTTTTCATGTCTAAGAAACCACCAAACTCATGAAAATGTACCCTTATTTTTTCTTCAAAGAGTTTACAGGTTTAGGTCAAATATTTAGGTCTTTGATTCACTTTGAGTTGACTTTTGTATATGGTGTAAGAAAAGCTTTCAACTTCATATTTTTAAAATTGTTTTTAAATCATTATAAGTCAATGGTTTTAAGAAATAATACATTCTAATTTTCTAGAAAGTAATTGTATGAAGTTCCAATTTTTTTATAAAAGATATTTTTTTCTAGCTTCTTGATTTTTCTTGTGTCCCAGAAAAAGAATGATTATAGCTTTACATTTCACTGATAGTCCATTAAAATTATTATATTTAGTATAAAGGAACAAGAAGGATAAACCATCATTTTATTTGTAAAATATTACTGAATAGCTAGTTCTACATGCTTTTAATTAACACAATTATATTTTATATTCTGAGAAGGATACAGAATAGTTTCAACAGACACCATACATGGTTTCTCTGTGAATATTTGACTGACTGTAGACATTACTCTATTTCTAAATGTGGATTCAAATGTTACATTAAGTATTAACTTACTATTCCTGTGAAAGTATATGTTCGCATAAAATCAAAATTACTGGTGAGTGATCTGGATATAATCATAATGCCATATACAAATTTTAAACGTAGCTTATGTGTTATTATGCCTGCCGAGACAGCAAGTTTTATCTTAGCAAACTATTTAAAGATCTGAAACAAATGCTAAATATTATTGTTTAAAGGGAAACAGCAAAATATGAATAAAGCTGGGAAAGTAACCTTCAAAAAGAAAGACCATGCTGAAGACTAGGAAAATACATATCAATTCTCATTTAATTTTAAGTCTAGTCATGATCTTGTAACTCTGGATAAACTAAATGTGGATTAAAATGTCCTGGTCATTGAATACAGTGTCAGAAGCCATGTACAGGAGGCAGTTTACAGTCAAAAGGCTAGGCTTGAGCTCAGATTCTCACTCTGTCACTAACCAGATGCATTGCCTTCAGAAATAACTTCCCAATGGAAAATTAAAAATAAGAATAATATTCCTTAGAAACACTTTCTTATGCTTCTTTAGTAAATATGTTTTATATAAAAACTCTCATAAGCAGATAAAATTATATGTCATTTTGACTAAAGTTCTTTGGAATAAACGGATTAAAATATGGACATATTTGATTCTTGAGTTACAACCAAAAACTGTTTTTAGTTACCCCCGTGGCATGGCACTGTTCTATGTAAATAATATAAATTTTATGCAAAGGGCACATTTATTTTATCTATTTAGTTCTTTTTCTTTTTATTTATTTGACTTAAGGGTGTGTTTTTTAAATACATGTCCCTGTATACATGATAATTTTTTTATTCAATTGTATTTCCCAATTATGGTAACTTGTAGAAAATTTATTCATCCTGAGAGACCGATTTCACCACAAATACATTAATAAGTATAGTGTATTCTGGTGAATACACTGTAAATACATTATGGAAAATGGAAGAAATATGTATAAGTAATTATATTAGACAGAATTAAATATATCTTTTTTCATATATTAACCAGGAATGACAATGTAAATATAGCTCTATTTATTCATTGAGTTAAACACATTTAATGCACACCTTTGTGCCAGCTATTACAGTCTATAAGCTAGAAGTATAAAATGAGCAAGGCATGGGAGTCTCTTCTAATGCAACTTAATTATTGTGGGAAGGAGAGAAATAGAAGGAAAATGAGTAAGCAAATCACATTATATTCAGATAGTGAGGGATAAATGTTATCAATAAAATGCAATAGATGTGAATGACTGAGACAGTTGGCCCATGAAGAACGTACACTAGTGTGGTCAGGGAAAGCCAGTCTTTTACGTTGTTTTAGCAAAAAATGCTTAAGGATGATCCTGAATACCTAAAAGAAATACACTGCTTGCCATAATTACATAATTCATTTTTACTTCTTGTTTTACTGTTAAGATTACTTGGAATCTCAGTGATAGTACTGGCCATGGCCAGGTGACTTTGGAGTTTAGTACCAAATTGTAAAACAGACACAAAAGTGTGACAATCTGGGAAAGAGAGCTAAAAAAATCAAAAGAAATAGATGGGTAAGAACTAAATACAGCTGTAGTTTCTTGATATCTGTGGAAAGGGGTTTATATTTCCGTTTAAGCACTATGAGAAGTTAATAGGACTCTTTGCGCCAGAGAATTTCCTGATGTACTTGTGTTTTTTAATTATCACATTGGCTACTAAAATGAAAATATATCATAGAGACACATGTAAAAGCATGATATCTAGCCAAGAAAGTAGAGGCAATCATTGCTTCCACTAGGATGGTGTTACGGGAAATAAGAGAATACGGCCAAATCAAGTTAGATTTTATAACAAAAAAATGATGGGCTTTCTAATGGAATAAGTGTGAGGGTTATGGTGACAAAAATAAGTGAGAATAATTCTGAGATATGAGAATTTAGTAACAAATTGGAGGATGGTACCATTTATTAAAAAAGGAGTAAAGTGATATAATAAGCAGGGGTACAGTTATGTATTTTTTGTCTGCCTTTGTGTTTTGATTTATTTTAAGAAGAAATGGTTCTTTCATTTTTATGCCACTGGAAATTATCTAGAAGAAAAGGAGAAATTTAGGATTTTAGGTGAATATTATTTCAGGAATGATGTTAAGAAGCCTAGAGAGCATGAGAATTAAATAAAAATTTGAGGAGTTAGACTGAACTTTGATTAGAACAGTAAATCCAGTTCCCCCTGTGAATTAATCAAAGGCAGGGACTATGAGTAATATGAGCAAAGGTGCAAGTAGATTCGTGCTGCAAATGTAAAGGGTTAGGGAGATCTGTTTCTTCTTTCTAAGTGAATTATGGGGCAATGCTCATTGAAGGAGCCAAGGATTGAATTATTAGAAGTCTGAGGAGAGAGAAAAAATAGGATCTTATCTTTTTACATGGAAAAATAAATTTCCCAGAAAAATATAGAAGAATTGTAAGGCAGTGACATGTTTTATTTATTTATTAATTTATTTCGTTATTTATATACTTGACATTATTTTACGTATTTTACGGTAGGAATTCTTGGTTTCTGGATTTTTTACAAATCAAATGAAATGTTAACATATACAAACATGACTAATCTAAAATTCTGAAATAACTTTATATCTCAAAAATGGCTATAAAGACATTGACTAAATTTCTCTAACATAGTTATATTAAAAATGAGAATCTTATAAGGCCTTTAAAAATAAATAATTATAGACATGTTTTAATTTAACGGCTCTCTCCCCTATGAAAGGAACAATATAATTTTATGTTTTTCCCTGAAACTGCTTAGGGCCAGAACATGCCAGGACCATTCCTTTAACCCTACTACACCTGCAACGCCTCCAGACAGAGATGTTTTATATTTTAATATAATGTGTATGTCTTTCAAGTATAAATTAGTTGTGACTATATATACCATAGGCCTTATATTGGTATAAGACTTTTTGACACCCTCTCATCTGAAATATTTTCTAAGTTTTACTCACAGTGATGTTAATAACATGAGTATAATAACAACAAATTGAAAATAAGCTAAAAACATTAAACTAGTGCATGAAAATTGAATCATGAAGGAATGTAACCTTATGTAGTCTTTGAATTAAAACAGTGTTTATGAAGAGTTTCAATAACACAGATAATTTTTTGTTATAATACTAAGTGAAAAAATACAAAATTGCATGTGAAGTATTTTAAACACTTACTTCTTTGTTCCAAAAATGCTTAATATAGCATCCAAAATTCCATACTATTTACTGTGACAAAAATATATTTAACATGGGAAATGACTAAAAAGGAAAAATTGTTAGAGTAAGTAAAATGAAACCATATTGAATTTATCATTCTAAAACTCTGCCAAAAGATATACACACTTTCTATTTTGGACACAATTTTTTTTTTCTAACTATCCTAAAAACCATGTTTTCTTAATACTAAAACACAAGATCAGTTCTCTAATTTTGAGCATCTGCTAGAGAAAGCAAACCAGCTGCTCCTCAGAAGTCCGGCTAAGCCTGACACAGACATCTGTAAGACTTGCCTGTGCTAGCCCATACTACTTATCATTCGTAGGGCAGCTTTAATTCTTTTCTGCAGAAAGGGAATGAAACAGAATGGAAATACATAAACCAGTTTCCTATAAATAATACTGTCATAAATATACAGTTAATAAGAGGAAATTACTCTCTGCTCTGGCTCATCAAAAGTCAGTCCAAAAGGTTGTAACTCATTTATTTGCATTAAAGTGAGAATACCCGTTACTCTTGCTGCTATTGTTGATGAGGATGATAATGACCTTAATGAATTACTTTATCTACAAGTGTTTTAAATAGAAATAGTACACCACTAATATGCTGGCCTACAATCACACTCTCTCACGAAATACACTATAGTGATACTAAGGTAAGTGAATTATTTCCAGCACTAATGCTTGGGACCACATATATTTTGGAATGCATTTTTTAAATTTTTTGAATACTAATATAACACACAGAATGCATACTACATCACAGTTAATTAACAAATCTGTTAATATTTCTTCAGGAAAGCAAAGAAATATTCTCATTTGGTCAGATTTTAAAAACTATAAATGGCATCACATTTAAAGCATTATTTGCTAACAAATGAATTTACAAAAACTTACAAACTTTTGGTTTTTACTGTGTTTGTTTTATTTTACTTTATTTTATTTTGGAGTAGTAGACATGGGAGATTGACCTGAGCATTCAGGGTTGCTCTGAAGGTTCAGAGTGATTATTTAAATTATTTGCCTGATGCATAGTCCTTCCTCAAAAACATTACTTACTTTGTCCATGTTCCTAGCAGGCCACAGGTCTGATCCAACATGCCATTTTTATAGGCCTGTGTTATTGCAAAAACAGAAATTTAGAACTCCTTGCTGAATGTCCAACAGTGAAATCAGAGACAGGTTTTTATGTGGTACTGTTAGACTGCAAAACTAACAAGAACTTCGAATATTTCACTCAAATATTTGGCGTTCATTCAATTTTTAATACAAAAGTAGGACAAGAGTTTTACATTTTGACGTGAAATTGTAAGACCTGGAGATACTATATTTATTCATTCAGTAAGATTTTGCAAAGTGCTTAATGCATCATATATGTTTCTAACTCCCCAGTTCTTCTCGAAATGAAGGACTGCAATACGCCTCTGCAAATAATTTAGTGTACTAGAATGCTCCCCTTCTTGTTTTAGTGTGCTGTATTTACTTAAGACTGATACTTGCCATCTAACAGACATTAATATAGTTAACGCTAGTTCATAAAGCTGAGTTCAAATCACACATATAAACATAATTTAAATCTTCCTACTAAAGGTTTAAGAATTTTCTTGCTAGGAGTAATCTTTTTCTGCTATGTCACTGATATTATAGAACAAAGTAGCAACAATTTTAATTAACAATTTTGTTTGTTATAACAATCTTGCTTTCTGTGTCTACCATTTCTTTTATGCCATTCATGGGTAAATTATACAGAATATATCACAATACTGATAAATATGCTTTACTAGCATGTGCTTCTCATATTTAAAAGATTTAAAACTTTTAAATCTTTCTTTACACATTGCAAAATGATATTAATTGTGATGTTTTGAAATAATGTTAAAAAATTCTCAAGATACTTAAAATTAAGTTTTTTTAAAAGGCAGATCTTTAAAACACATGGAGCAGACTCCTGCATTTGTTTTTTCAGAACGTCATTTCTCAGTCCCCATTAGAGTGATTCTAGTCTGACTAGAACACCTAAATCATTATTCTTTCTTTCTTAATGCAAAGTAAAAGAAAAAAAGAAAATTATTAAATATGACTTTAACTTTGCTTCTGTGTGAAAATATCTATTAACTTAAAAAAACACACACTACATGCATAACACCTGTTTACCATCAACCTACAGATATAAATAAAATATTAATATTAGATAAATCCATTCTCTCTTTCTCCATCCATCTTTCTTTGCATATTTTAGGTATCTTTAGGAAATTTCCTTCAGAATAAGAAAGTGAGAATTTTGCATTAAAGTGAGAATACCCCTGTTCTCCTTGCTACCATTGCTGCTGAGGATGGTAATAATCATAATTAATTATTTTCTCTACAAGCATTTTAAGTAGAAATAATAAGCCACTTATATGTTGGCCTACAATCACAATCTCATGAAGTGCACTATAATAAAAATTGGTAATACTAATGTATAATGTGATAGTATCACATTACTAATATCACATTACTAATATTAATACCAATGTAATATGCAACGTAATTAGTGATACTAATACAGTATAACAATCTGTTTATAACAGATTACTAGATTCTTCAATTCACTATGATCTTACTTAACTACTTCATATTGCTGATGACAGTTTCCAATTATCAGTAAACACCTAGCAATAAAGTTTGACTTGATATTCCCAACCTTGTATATTACAACATTCAGTATTATTATTATTAGTGACTTGACTTTATTAATGATACACTTCCATGGAATCTTTATTCACAGTTGGAGATCCACTGATGTCTGCTGAGGTTTTGTGTGTGTTTGTGTGTGTGTGTGTGCGTGTGTGTGACTGTTTATGTTAAAAAATCTAACTTCTAGTGCTTCTGCATATGCTTAAATGATTACTCTTTAAAAATACACAAAAGTATGTATTCACATAGATTTACCAAAGAATCATAGCATTATTTTGAAATAATAGGACTCACTCCTTTAAAGAAAATGTTCATTAGTAACATATCTGTTTTGCCTTGAGTGAGTCATTATGAATCATTATTTCAATTTGGAGAAAATGATATATGAAAATTTCCAAAGATGTGTCAATATGGGTTAATCAATTGCAGCAAATATTCTACTCTGGCAAAGATTTTGATAATGGGGGAGGCGAGACATGTGCGGGTTCAAAGAATATATAGAAAATCTCTGTTCCTTCCTCTCAATTTTTCTGTGCACTCAAAATTATTCTTTAAAGAATGATAAAATCTTAAAAATTACAGAAAAACTTCAAGCCGTCATCATTTAGGCTAATCCAAGTGATTCAAAAAGCATTTTAACATCACAATTTTATATCTAATGGACCAAGAAGAGAGAAATACTGTTTCTTATTTGCAAGCCTGCTGTGATAAGCTCCCTGCAGTCACAAGAACCAAGGAAAATTGAGCAAAAACACCATTTTGGAGGAGGTGAAATGAGGTTGGCTGTTATGAAAGACACTACCTCATACAGAGAATTATTATGGAAGGCTCCTTTAAGAACAAACCCTGGTGACAGTAGGAAAGATAGAATTTTAGCCTTCAGATATAATTTGTTGATTGCACTTATTCTTACATAGTATTAGAAAATACACATTTGAAACATTGTAAAAATGAATACTTTTTTCAATGCCATTGAGACTATTTTTTAAATTATTTTATAAGAGTAATGCAAATTCATTTTGTTTCTTATGTTACATTTTACCCATCTAAACATCACAGAAATCTTAGGAAACAGACACAATGTATATCACTGTTTCACTACTGAGGAAAAAGAATAATAGAAGACTAAAAACCTTCCTGCTTGTTTAAGCTAGGATTCAAATGCTAAAGGTCATAATCTTAACCACTGAAAAATAAATAGACTCACTTCTGTAAAAAAAAAAAAATTAATTAACATTTGATTTAAAATGTGCTGGGCAAATATTAACCTAGAGAGCTCTCTGATATGAGAACAAAGACCAACATTTGAAATGGACATCACATCAATGTTTGAACATAGATCAGTGCAATATACTAAATCACTGTCTTATTTTATTCCATCAGATTACCTAATATCTTTTATTTATGTTCTCTACTCTTTCCCTAACTAGTTTGAACAAAAATAAAATAATGCCTGGAAACAGGTGGAAGAAAATGGGCAGAAAAAGGGAAAAATTGTGCTAAATTGTAAAATTGTCTAGAATCAGCCTCCATTCCAGCCAACACGATCTAATAGAGACCAGATTCAGCCTCTCACTAAACAGATCAAGGAAAACAAACAAAAAATACAGGAAACAATTTGTGAGACACTGGATATCAGGCAGTGAAGGCAGTGATCTCTCAGCAATGGGAAATAAATGTGAGCATCACAATTACTTGATACAGTTTCTGTATGGCAAGATAGACAGACTCCTTCACTTAAGGAGCTAGAGCTGAGTCTGTGCATACCATATTAAGTAGAATGTGCAGAACAGAGTACCAGAGAGGATACAGGTGAATAGAAGTATTTTGGAGAACTACAGATGGACTTTATTGAGTAGTCAACATAATATTGATAGGTAGAAAAGAGAGAAAGGGGGAATGGAGATTGGTTGGGAAAAATGGAAAATAAATCACATAACAGATTAAACATAACTGTATCAATAATTAAATAAAATATATGGTTCAGATTAAGATGACTGACTAGAGGCATCCAAACTAACTTCCTCCACAAAACAAGGATAAAAACAGGAAGTAGATAATCACACGGTGTATATGGCATCTAAGAGAGTAAAAAGAATACACTGCAATTCAGCAAGGAAGTGACAAGCATCCTCTGAGGCATGGAAAGCTGAGATGACAGCAAGAAGAGGGAAGCAATGCAGCCAGCTGGTATCAGCATGGATCCAAAAGGGGTTTCCCCATCGTGGGGAAAGGATGAGTGGAAGGTCCCTAACAGTTAGTCTTTCCACACAGACACCTGCAATCCTAGCTACAGGAGAGCCTCTCATCCCTCACAGACCCTAGGTCTATTTTAGGAAGCTGCCTTAGTACATGCATCTACATTCAGAGCAGGAATTCACATTGAGCCTCCCCTCCATTACCAGAACCAAGCAGAGGCAGCACGGCATCATTTTGAGAATAGAGTCACCACCAGACTAGATCCTGTCCAGCAGCCCAGTAGCCCCTGCATATCCATATCCTTAAGACCCCATTGACATCCCCAACATCCACCCAGAAGGCTTTTTCATTGCAACACCAGCTGGACCCAGCACTGCAATGATATCCCTGGCATATGAGTCCAAGCAGAACACTAAACCATTATGAACAGATGGTCGAGCACATCGCGAGGCTACCCACAGGATATAGAAAGTAGAAGTGCCTTTTCCCCAGGGCCTGAGAGCTGCCTGCCAAGGGCCATCAGCATTGGCAGTGACCTCAACCCCTCCAATGGTGGGGCCACTGAACACCTGTATATGCCACCTGAGGACCTGGGGACGGATTCACTCAGGCTGCCTATGCTACTGCCAGTGCCCAGATGTGCCACTAAGGGAACAAATGACCATTCAACCCAGGACTTTCCATCACCACTATCTGATAAACTCACACCTTCCAGGAAAAAGCCTGCTACACACTGTCCAGGAGCCCAGTGATTAGCCCAACCAGGAACCATGACCATTACTTCCAGTATCCATCTGTGCCCACTAGGATCCCAAGTATTGCAACGCTTGGGTGTCCTATCCCCAGTAAAGCCATGCCACAGTTCACAAAGAACTGCAGCCTAAGCCACTGAAGGACACACAGAGAGCACTGAAGAAATAGTATAGAGACTAAGCTACTGCATCTAGCTAGAAACAAAGCCAGAGCACCTGCTCAACCAACACTGTGAATACATCCATGGGGAAATGCCTTACCACAAAAAAGGTACTTCATAAAATTAGAAAAACTATAGATATCAAATGTAGAGACACAAGAAATGCAAAAAGAAACACAAGGAAACATGACATCTCCAAAGAAACACATTAATTCTCAATTAACAGACCCCAAAGAAAAGAAAATTTATGTAATACCTGAAAAAATAAAAATAATAATCTAAAGAAAACTCAATGAACTACAAGAGGACACAGACATAGAATCCAAATAAATCAGTAAAACTATTCACTGTATGAATGAGATCTTCAATAAAATAAATAAACATTATAGAAAAAGCACCAAATCAAAATCTTAGAGCTGAAACATTTAATAAATAAAATTAAGAGTACAATTAAGGGCTGCAATAATAGGCTAGATTGAGCAGGAAAAAATTCTGAACTTGAATACAAATCTTTGGAAAAAACTGAGTTAGATTAAACAAAAGAATAAAAAAAATTAAAGTGTGCATGGCATAAGATCACATGAAGAAAACTAATTTTCAGTTTGTAAATTCTGGAAAAGAAGAGACGGGAAAAGGCATAGAAATAATAATAGCTGAAAACTTCCCAAGACGTGGGAGAGACACAAACATAAAGATAAAGAAAGCCCAAACATTCTAAAACACACTAAACCCTGGAAGAGACAACTTCCAAGGAACACTGTCAAAAGTCAAAGACAGAATTCTAAGAGTAAGAGAAAACCATCAAGTCAAATATAAAGGAATCCTCATCAGAATAACAACATTTCTCAGCAGAAACCTTACAGGGTATGAAAGAATGGAATAATATATTCAAAGTTTAGAAAGTAAAACAATATTCTGTTCTTTAGAAATGGGACAGGCGCAGTGGCTCAAGCCTGTAATCCCAGCACTTTGGGAGGCCGAGGTGGGTGGATCACGAGGTCAAGAGATTGAGACCATTCTGGTCAACATGGTGAAACCCCGTCTCTACTAAAAATACAAAAAATTAGCTGGGCAAGGTGGCGCGTGCCTGTAATCCCAGCTATTCAGGAGGCTGAGGCAGAAGAATTGCCTGAACCCAGGAGATGGAGGTTGTGGTGAGCCGAGATCGCACCATTGCACTCCAGCCTGAGTGAAAAGAGCGAAACTCTGTCTCAAAAAAAAAAGAAATGAAGGTGAAATACATCTTTCTCAGGCAAGAAAAAACTCAGAGAATTTATCACTCATGTTTGTGATAGATCATCCCTACAAAAAATGTTTAAGGGAGTTCTACAGCTGGAAGTAAAAGGATAATATTTAACATCATGGAAATACAGGACAGTATCAAACTCACTAGTAGAGAAGACATACAAGCAAGAGAAAGGAATCAACTATCATCACTACAAAAATCCACCAAACTGCAAAGTAAATAATAAGAGAGAAAGGAATAAAGGTTATAAGAAGCAATCAGAAATAATTAGCAAAATGACAGGAGTAAGACCTCATATATCAATAACAAAGTGGAATGTAAATGATTTAAATTCCTCATCTTAAAGATATAGACTGGCTGAATAGAAATGAAGATACAAGTACATACTACCTAGAAGAAGCTCACTTCACCTGTAAAGACAGACACACTGCAAGTGAAGGGATAGAAAAAGATATTCCACACAAATGAAAAGCAAATGTATGCAGAAGAGCTATACTTACATCAGACAAAATGGATTTTAAGTCAAAAAATTTAAAATCAGACAAAGAAGGTCATTTTATAATGATAACATGGACATAAGAGCTCCAAATGGAACATCCAGATATATAAAGCAAATACTATTACACATATAGAAAGAGATAGACCCTAATACAATAATTGTTAGGAATTTCAATTATTGTATTAGGGTCCACTATCAGCACTGGATGTTAGGCAACACCCACTGTCAGCATTGGACACATCAAGATATTAGATGAACAAAGATACTTTTGATTAAACTGTATTTTATACTAAATAAACTCAGCAGACATTTACAGAACATTTCATCCAATAGCTGTAGAATACATATTCTTCTTATCAACAATGAAACAGTTTTCAGCATAGACTATGTGTTAAGCCACAAAACAAGTCTCAGTAAATTTTTAAAAACCAAATTCATTTCAAATATTTTTCTTTTTTCTTTTTTTTTTTTTGAGATGGAGTTTCGCTCTTGTTATCCAGGCTGGAGTGCAATGGCACGATCTCAGCTCACTGCAACCTCTGCCTCCTGGGTTAAGGAAATTCTCCTGCCTCAGCTTCCTGAGTAGCTGGGATTACAGGCACGCGCCACCATGCCCAGCTAATTTTTTGTATTTTTAGTAGAGATGGGGTTTCACCATGTTGACCAGGATGGTCTCGATCTCTTGACCTCGTGATCCACCCGCCTCGGCCTCCCAAAGTGCTGGGATTACAGGCTTTGAGCCACCGGGCCCAGCCTCAAATATTTTCTTAAACTACAATGATATAAAACTACAAATCAATAACACCAAACTTTAGAAAAAATACAAACAAGTGAAAATGGAACAGGACACTTTGGAACAATCGATAAGCCAATGAAGAAATTAAGAATAAAATCAGCATTGGCAGCAAAAGCCATAATAGACAAATGGGATCTAATTAAACTCCAGAACTTCTGCACAGCAAAAGAAACAATCATTAGAGTGAACCAGCAACCAACAGAATAGGAAAAAAAATTTTGCAACCTACTCATCTGACAAAGGGTTTTATCCAGTATCTACAAAGAACTAAAACAGATTTACAAGAAAAAAAAATAAACAAACCCATTCAAAAATGGGTAAAGGACATGAACAGACACTTTTCAAAAGAAGATATATATGAGGCCAACAAATATGTGAAAAAATGCTCATCATCGCTGGTCATTAGAGAAATTCAAATCAAAACCACATTGAGATACCATCTCACACCAGTTAGAATGGCAATCATTAAAAAATCTGGAGACAACAGATGCTGGAGAGGATGTGGAGAAATAGAAACACTTTTACACTGTTGGTGGGAGTGTAAATTAGTTCACCCATTGTGGAAGTCAGTGTGGCAATTCCTCTAGGACCTAGAAATAGAAATTCCATTTAACCTGGCAATCCCATTACTGGGTATATATTCAAAGGATTATAAATCATTCTATTATAAAGGCACATACACATGTATGTTCACTGCGGCAGTGTTTACAATAGCAAAGACCTGGAACCAACCCAAATGCCCATCGATGATAGACTGGACAAGGAAAATGTAGCACATATACACCGTGGAATACTATGCAGCCATAAAGAAATGATGAATTTGTGTCCTTCATAGGGACATGGATTAATCTGGAAACCATCACTGTCAGCAAACTGACACAAGAATAGAAAATCAAACACCACATGTTCTCACTCATAGGTGGGTGCTGAACATTGAGAACACATGGACACAGGGAGGGGAGCATCATACACTGGCATCTATTGGGGGCAAATAGGGGAAAGAAAAGTGGGGGGTAGGGAGGTTGGGAAGGGATACCATGCAGAGAAATGCCAGATATAGGTGGCAGGGAAATGAAGGCAGCAAACCACATTGCCATGTATGTACCTATGCAACAATCATGCATGTTCTGCACATGTACCCCAGAACCTAAAGTGCAATTTATATATATATAAAAGAATAAAATCAATAAAACTTTTGAAACAAATGAAAATATAAACATTACATAATGAAACCTAATATACCCGAAGTAATACTAAGAGGAACACTTCTGGCAATAAATGTCTATGTCAAAAAAGTAGAAATATTTCAATCAAATAACCTAACAATGCACCTTAGGAAACTAAAAAAGAAAGAATAAATACCCAGAATCTACAAGGAACTCAAACAAATTAGCAAGAAAAAAAAATCCTATCAAAAAGTGGGCTAAGGATATGAATAGACAATTCTCAAAAGAAGATATAAAAGTGGCCAACAAACATATTAAAAAATGCTCAACATAACTAATGATCATGAAAATGCAAATCAAAATCACAATGTGATACGACATTACTCCTGCAAGAATGGCAATAATAAAATAAAAATGAAAAATAATAGATGTTGGTATGGATGCCTTGAAAAGGGAACCCTTCTATACTGCTGTTGGGAATGTAAAATAATATTACCACTAGCGAAAACAGTGTGGAGAGTCCTTAAAGAAATAAGAGTAGAACCATTTGATCCAGCAATTCCAGTACTGAGCATCTACTCAAAGGAAAAAAGTTATTATATGAAAAAGATATCTGCACACACATGTTTACAGCAGCACAATTTGAAAATTGCAAAAATATGGAACCAGCCCAAATGCCCATCAAAAAATGAGTGGATAAGGAAACTGATATGTATATTCTGAAAATAGAAACATGACATTCTGAAACCTAATAATATAGCCAAAGTAGTACTAAGAGGAACACTTTGGCAATAAACACCTATGTCAAAAAAGTAGAAATGGGTTCAGTGTATACTGCTGAGGTGATGGGTATTTCACAATCGCACAAATCACCACTAACAAACTTACTCAAGTAACCAAATACCACCTGTTCCCAAAAATCTACAGAAATAAAAAATAAAACAAAATCAAGCCTCAAATTTGTAGAAGGAAAGAAATTATAAATGTCAGAGCAGAACAAAGTGGAGATCAAGAAATAAAATATCAACAAAATTAAAAGTTGGTTTTTTGAAAACATAAATGAAATAAACAAATAATTAGCTGGAAAGTTAAAAAAAACAGAAGATGTCACTTAAAAATACAGAAATAACACATTAGAACGATATTGACTTTGATGTCTAGAAATGTGTGCAATAAGCAGAGATGCTGAAGAATTTGGAAAACACATAAAAAGAAGTTTTTGGAAATAGCTATGGAGAGAAAGGCATAGAGATGCAGGCACTAGCAATTTAAAAGTAATAGTTCTATGAGCAAAACACCGCAGCATATGCAATAGAATTAGTGAATTTTAGTGCATTGTTGCAGGAAGTAGTATATGCTAAGGTAATTGGAAATTCTGGTTGAGTTGTTTGACTATAAACTGTACTCTTTAAGAATCTATGTACGTGAAATTTAGATGGTATCAATTTCTATTTTAAGGAAAATAAAATTCAACCCTGTGGTTATAAAAATTCATTTTCCAATATAAAAAATTAACAGAACCCCAGGCAACAGTTAGTATGTTAATTACTAATATCCACAGAGAATTTAGATCAAATTAGATTTAACATCTGCATTAATCAAACCATAGTTAGCCCAAAGCCATAATTTCTTGACTATGAGGAAAAGCACTGACTTACATTTCACTGCTGTATTATAAAGGCAGAAAATAAAGAACAAGAGGAGACATCACATTTTAATTCCACTAATCTATGTTGATTATGTTACTGATTAAATTAAAAAGCAGGCATTGCCTATTTAATATTATTTATGAATATATTTTGCCATTAACTCTACAGTGCTTAAATGTTAATGAAACTTAATTCAAACTAAAGTATTCACTGAATTAGAAAAATAAAAAGCAGCTCCACAGATTGCACATGAAAACCCAATGCATTTCAATTATTGATTCTTGATATTTAGAACTTTCCCCAGTAACTAGTCCAAAATACATGCATAATTAACATCATAATCTTGTATATTAAAAAGATTAATACTTGGCTTAACATCCTGAACAAATCGCAATATTGATTGAGTGTCAGGTAACTCTCTTCTAATTATTCACACTATATCCAACCCACACTGGAGATTTTGTTCTACTAACTGGGAGAGACCATCAAACCACCTAGTCTTCCCATATGTCTTCTCCGCCCTTCTCAACACTGTATTTCTTTTTTTTTTTTGAGACGGAGTTTCACTTGTTACCCAGGCTAGAGTGCAATGGCGCGATCTCGGCTCACCGCAACCTCCGCCTCCTGGGTTCAGGCGATTCTCCTGCCTCAGCCTCCTGAGTAGCTGGGATTACAGGCACGTGCCACCGTGCCCAGCTAATTTTTTGTATTTTTAGTAGAGACGGTGTTTCACCATGTTGACCAGGATGGTCTCAATCTCTTGACCTCGTGATCCACCCTCCTCGGCCTCCCAAAGTGCTGGGATTACAGGCATGAGCTTCTACAGTTTCCTGGCATGCCATCTTTGTGTCACATTGCTCCAATATCAAGTTTCCTTACAATAAAAGAGAAATATAACATTCTTAAGCCAGCACTTCATACTGATTTATTCTTTGGAAATTCATTGACTTTTATTACTTGGTTTTGTTTTTTGTTTTTTGTTTGTTTTGAGACGGAGTTTTGCTCGTTACCCAGGCTGGAGTACAATGGCGCAATCTCGGCTCACCGCAACCTCTGCCTCCTGGGTTCAGGCAGTTCTCCTGCCTCAGCCTCCTGAGTAGCTGGGACTACAGGCACGCGCCACCATGCCCAGCTAATTTTTTTGTATTTTTAGTAGAAACAGGGTTTCACCATGTTGACCAGGATGGTCTTGATCTGTTAACCTCATGATCCACCCGCATAGGCCTCCCAAAGTGCTGGGATTACAGGCATGAGCCACCGTGCCCAGTGACTTTTATTACTTTTAGGTCCTTTTTCGATACAATGAACTTCCCCTGGGAAAATATCACAACCATGCTTATATATTCCAAATTAGAATAATGTCTGAAACATAATGGATGCTTAGTAATTGCTGAATAAATCTTTGATTTGGCCTTTCTCTTTTTTACTTTGCATGCCTAAGAGATATTACAGAGTGACATTCTTTTTTGTCTAGCATGATGAAATAAATAGTTTCCACCTCAGGGCTTTTTTACCTGGAACGTTTTTTTGCATTCTTTGTCCTGGCTGGTTCCGTTTATCTTTCATCATAGTGGTATATCTATTACATTAGAACCAATTCAGAGACACATAATGTTCGTGTGAGTTACAGATATTATTCTAGCTACATAACAATTACATTATCAAGTACCGGGTTTCAAACTGATATTTAAATTACATGCATTGAGTTCTTTCTCTTATCTATAATTACTCTTTGTTACAGGTGTAGCAATGCCTGTATTTATTGGCCTCCTGTGGGTCTAAGTGATAAAGATCTAATGGCTATAACTGGTCCACTTAGTGGATTATTTTGGCAACATTTTAATCCCATACAGGCTACCCCATCCAACCTGGTGTAAGTTTTAATCCAATGCTACCACTCTCTTTATTTATTTTTTGTCAAAGAATTTACTGATTAAATCTAAAATAAATTTAGTATTAGGCTGAGAAAAACTAGATTACAACATAAGCCCAACATAAAAAATAAACCAAACATTTACAAAGCCAATTTTTAATGAAGTATTTATTTTGTTTTCCTACCTTTGTTTTATAATTGTTAATACTGAATCTTAACAAGTTAGTTTAGAGAATGATTGTAAAGCTGCTATGTGATCATTTTAACTCTGAAATGAACACAGAGCAATGTTACTTATGCACCAATGTAGTACCATGTACATAAACATACCTTAACTACCAATACTCCTTTGATTGAATGAATATTTTGATGTGCAACTACATGTTGCTCTATGGCTATTTATTAATTAAGTATAAATAAAGAATGAATTTATTTAAAATTGGGTAAATAAAGTAAATGCTGATTTTCCTTTATTTACAGGAATATATTTTATGTTAATTGTCTTTAAATAATTTCTATAATAAAGGGACAATCAGCTTGCCATTTTTAAGCTGTGCAAACACTTTGTAAGCAAAATCTAAAAGATATTTTTGATAGATAATTTTAGTATTATATTTTGTTTCAAAACCTTCCTAATCAAGTCAAAGGCAGCATAGCAAAACATGTAATATCATCGGTCAGTCTACATTTTACCTGCAGAATTGTGCCAAAAAATAGTAGCAAGCCTGACTTAAAGGTAATTATATGTGGTTACTACAAAAGAAATGGAAAAAAAAAGTGATGAATTGTTTAAAAGACTGAAAAGTTATGAAAAAAAAATATTTCATATATTTAGACATCTTACTAAAAATAAATGTTTCCTATAATGATAAATAATGGTTTTCATTAATAATAAATAGATCAAACAAACATAAACATGGATCAGAATGAAATATTAGTATAGATTCAATTGTCAAATTGAGCTTCATAGTATTTAAGATGAAAGCATAATAGTTATTAGTTTTGCAATATTGCTTTAGAGTTAGATTTCTTCTCATAAACGTATTTGAAGTTAAAATAGCCTTGCCTGTGGAGTCATTCAACTTATCTCTCTTTTACTGAGGAAAAATTTAGAAATGAGTGAATCGTTTTCAATCATGCAGCCAACAATTTGTAGTTTTGATTTGATTCCAGTTCTCCTAAGTCTGGACCCCAAGGGCACCAAAGAATATAAATTCTTTGGTGACACCAATGGTATGAATCGTATACAGGAATACCAGTGGAGAGTTGGCAATATTGTGTATTAAAATTATGAGAAAAGCCTAGATGTTGTTGTTCTTGTTTAGTAATTTTCCTTGTTTTCTTTTTGTCTACTCTCGTTGCAGGATAGGTTACAATGGAAATAATTTGTGAATTCAGTATTTTTAAATACTTGCTGTACTTTAAATTTGTGTAGTACTCAAAAGGGACCAGGAATTAAAACATTACCAATCTAGTACTACTAATAATTCACTGGAATTAAACAAATTGTGACTATTAATTTACATTCAGATTTTTTAAATTAGGAACAAGTTAACTTGTTTTGGGCTCATTAAAGTACTAGAGTCTACAGCTTTACACAGTGCCAGGACGAGCCCTTGTGTTTGTGTGGTTGGCTGTGACTGGATGCTTAGTGAGGTCTCTGTTTTCTTTGAATACCTCTGCAGAAATCAGACAACACCTCAGAGTTGCAAATGGGAGCTTTTCACATATGCTTTTTGTTTTCCTGTTACTGGTTATCTGATGAATATCCAAAGAATAACAAATTTAAAGTGGTCAAATTATTCAAAGACATTTTGGTTACTTGGATATATATTTTGGTAACTCACAAATGACTGAGATTTTACCAAAATTCTGACTCAGTGAAGGTAAGCAAATTTGATTTGTGCCTAACAGGGAGTGTAGCAGCTAGAATGGTAAAGATGGAACCTAACAACCCTTCTCTCTACACACCAGTTTTTACTAATCATTATTTCACTCATTATTTCACTAACCCTGGTATTCAAAAGTGTGTAGGCATTTCCTATGGCTGAATTGGGTCCCCTCTAAACTTCACATGTTGACTTCTTAACTCCCAGCACCTTATAACGACTATATTTGGAGATCTTTAAAGAAGTAATTAAATTAAAATTAGGTCTTATATATAGGTAGGCATTAATCCAATGGGCCAGAGGTCCTGTGTTCTTAAAAGAAGCGAAGATTGAGAGACGGACAGAGGGAGGATCATATGAATACATGCGAAGAAGAATGAACATCTACAAACCAAGGAGGGAGGTCTAGAAGAAATTAACTCTGTCAACACCTTGATCTTCAACTTCTAGCTTCCAGAACTGTGAAAATATGAATTTCTGTTGTTTAAGCTACCTGGTCTGTGCTACTTTATTATGGCAACCCTAAAAAACCAATACAGTAACCTGTGACTATAACAGCAAATGAAATAGTTTATTAAACAATGTATTATTTTTATTACGTTGTTTTAAAACCCTTTTTAACCTAGGGGTTATAGATACTAGAAAAATGAAACAATTTAACTCCTAGTTGGTGAAAAGATTAAAGACCAACTGAATATATTATCAAGTCCAAGTAAACCAGTTAAGTTTAAATATCTAACAGCTGGCAAAATATTAGAACAGAATGAATTCAAAATCGCCTCATATATATTTGTAGGTGGTGATGAAGTGTTTCTGTATTTTGTTTTCGGTGGTGGTTATACAAATCTATATTTGAAATAAAACTCTATAGAACAATGTACACACACACACACACACACACACACACATGCACAAATGTTTGTAAACCTGGCAAAATCTGGAAAAAAACCTGACCTAGTTAATAGTGTTTTACCAATATCATTTTTTGTTTGTTTTCATATTGTACTATAGTTATGTAAACTCTGGCCTCTGGGAGAAAGCTTGGTAAAGGATACAAAAGGAATCTTTTTGGTTTTTAAAAAATTAGCTGCAATTATTTTTTTCAAAATACAAAGTTAAACAAATCTCAAATATAAAACAATATCTTTTCATCTGGCATTATCTTTATAAATAGTATATAATCTCACAAGAAATAACTAAAACAAACACAGCAGCCAAGATCATTGTGAAAGCCAAACATTACTATGATAATTTAAAACCTGTCCTTTACGTTCTTTTACCCATGAATGAAAAATGTTACTGAAAAGTTAAGTCAACTATATAATCATGTACCCACTCATTTTTTTCATCAAATATTTATTGAAATCCTATTAGGTGCATAGAGTTTAGTTTGTAACTGTCATCTGGGCTGTTTGGGGTTTCTTTTTAATGATGAGATAGCTAGATTAAAATAGTAGCAGGAAAATTTAAAAACTGGGATACTGAGAGAAGTAACCCTAGGTTTTGAATATAAGTAACTATCAGTGAGGATAAATTCATATTAACAAGCACATAAGGACAAAATTAGACTGTGCTTAGTTATAAAGCATAGCTTATAACTTTATGATCTCATAAGCAGCTTTTACTGTTAATATGATACAATAAGAATAACAGCACAGAAAATGTTTTATATAAATTAAATCTTGTGCTTTTAATAAGAATTAAATTGCTTGAGTTACTAAGAAAATCCTCGTATATTTTTATAATTACTTATGAATGCTATTGTTTTTCACCTTTGTTAATCTGAGTTAACTATTTATATTTCTAATTTCCCTGAATTTGCAAGCCTCTCTCCCATCACTTTGAAATGACAATGTTTTAGCTCAGAAAACAATTAACCTTCTATAATGTATCATAGAAGTTTACTTTTGTCATTTATTCATATTATCTTAACAGAAGAGGACTTCTGCCTTAATAGGAATTCTTAAAAATCATGTATTTCAGAAACTATGAATAATATTAAACATACAAAATAAGAACTGTTGACAACATATGCAATGAAACATGTTTGAAAGTGTAATTATAGAGAATACTCTGTTCCTTTTATATTTTGGTTTTCTGCCACTTGTTTTGCCTTGAGTTTAAAAAATGCTGTTGATCATGCTTCTTTTGTTGTGTTTTGGAAGCCTTTAGAGAGAGAGAGGAGTGGTGTGCTTGGGAAGTCATTTATACAGAAACTAGCATGTGAACTGAAATAGCACTGCAACAGTTCTCATTTTATTTTTCTGGCCAGTGTTCCTGAATTCAGTAATATGCAATTATAGTAACTGCCAAAACGAACACTAACTCAATTTAAAAAAAAAAAGAAAACAGCCCTGATATTCCTGCTTCTGAAACATAATTACATAGCTGCATTGAGAAAATAAGAATCATGTAAAGAATACTAAGAATAAGCTTAAAAGGACTACTGGAAAATTTTGTGGCCTGCTATAAAGGCTATTTGAACTGTTATGTGCAAAGTAGGTCAACAGAAACTATTTGACATAATGTGTTTGTGAATATTTCTGAATTGCTTTTTCATACTGTTATGTGTAGGCTTTCTTAGGCTAACTTGAATCTGATGTGGAGAGATAAATCAACATTTTTAAAAGTGTTTCTAGTTTGGAAATCCTTTTTTGCCTTCATTATCTCTATAACCTACATCTAGGATTATAGTTACTATATTAGTTCATTTTCTCTGCTGATAAAGATATACTCGAAGTGGAGAAATTTACTAAAGAAATTTAATAGACTCACAGTTCCACATGGCTGGGGAGGCCTCACAATCACACTAGAAGGTAAAGGGCAGGTCTTACATGGCGGCAAACAAAAGAAGAGAACTTGTGCAGGAAAACTTTCCCTTATAGATCTCATGAAACTTACTCACTACCATGAGAACAGTGCAGGAAAGACCTGTCCCCATGATTCAATCACCTCCCACCAGGTTGCTCCTACAATATGTGGGAATTCAAGATGAGATTTGGGTAGGGACACAGCCAAACCTTACCAGTTACTAACCACAGAAAATTAGTTTTCTCCCTTGTAAGCGCCGGCTGCCACTTTTCACCTTCCAGTACATTTCTATATCTCTCTAGCACTGAGACAAAACAATAACAATAGCAACAACGAAAGCACCCTAGCATTTTCAACAGAGAGTTTTAACATCTCTAGTTCATAGATGGATGCCATTTTGTGACATCCATTTCAGAGGTTTAGATATTCTCCCTGTTGTGCTGCTTCCTTTCCCTGAAGGAAGACAGACCTTAAATGAACTTCTCTCCACTACATAAAGTAACACCAGTCTGATAGATCAGTTATATAACTATTTGTTATTAAAAAAAAACTTTATCCACAAAAGTAACTCACTTAAAAAATTAAGAAAATAAATGTTAATATTTTACAAACTTTTGTAAACTACTCTATACAACAGAAGGGAAGCCACAGTTTGTTGTGAATTTGGCCCAGGGTCTAATTAAAGTCATGTCCCTAATTCAGGGTCATAACTGGCTAGGATAAAGGTGAATCAACAACATCCTAAGTGCTGTTTCCCTTCATTTACATTATATTCAAATCAGTTCACTGTAGAGACATAAAATTATGTAAGAAGTGTATAATGATTGCAGATACTTGCTTCACTCCACAAGTCTGAAACACTTCCTAAAAGCATTGGGACCAGACAATCACCATGTTAGAACAGCGAGAACTTAGCTATTTTTATTTGAGATGACTCATGATATTTTCAATTTAAAAAAACAATTTATTTTTGTGTTAATTGTGGTATCATCCTAGCTTCATAAATTGGAGTAGCAAGATTTCCAATGTTCTATGTTTCTCTCCATGCATGTTTAATAACACTTATTTATATAATAATCAAAGGCTTGTATGATGTTTAAGAAAAGAGTTTTTTCTTTACTGTCAATTACATGCAATGACTGCTTTATAGATTACATGTTTTTTCTCTAGAAAAACATCTTAAATGTTCTATTAGCATAAAGTTATACATAATACACTCAGTTGAATCTATTTTCTATCTCAATATATTTTTCTATCAGAATATGTTTATTTTTTATTTCTAAGATTGCATGTATTTATAAGTGACAAAACTTGCTAGTTATTTGTTACTTTTTGTGCTTTTTTTTACCCAGCTACTCAGGAGGCTAAGACAGGAGAATAGCTTGAACCCAGGAGGCTGAGGTTGCAGTGAGCTGAAATTACACCACTGGGTAACAGAGCAAGTCTCCATCTCAAAAAAAATTAAAATTATCTGAGACTTCTTTTAAGATCTAATACATGGAAAATGTCTATTAATATTTATGTAACTGTTTAAAACCAATGCAAATGCTATTTCTGCAGATACATGGTTTCATAGGTATCTGTTACCTGAAAATTTTCATTTGTATGAATCAAATATTCTTCATTCTGTGTTGCTGTTTTTTACTTATTCTACAATTTTTGAAAAACTGTGTGGTCAATGTGTTTATTTTTTATAGTGATTTTTATTGACACATTTCATATCTGTGTTGCACACCTGAGGGTGATGTATATTATAAATTCTAAGTATATTATATCTTAAAATAATTACCTTAGTCTACCTAGCCTATCTTGACAAAATTCCGTAGACTGGGTAGCCTAAACAGCAGAAATTTATATCTCATAGTGCTGGAGGTTGGGAAGTTCATCATCAATGTGCCAGAAATATAGGTTTTGTTGTGTTGCCTCTTTTCTTGACTGGATGTGGCTACCACCTCATTGTGTGCTCACATGGTTTTCCTTTTGAGTGCACGCAGAAAAGAGAACAAACACTCGTTCTTTTTATAAGGGGTCTCTTTCTATACTAATCCCTTCTGGCCATTGAACCCTAATTACTCCAAAGACCTATTTTCAAATACCATCACACTGGAGATAGGGTTTCAACATAAAAATTTTGAGGGAATATAATCATTCCGTCCATGAAAACAACCTGAAATATCTTGTTTTATCACAATAATCATTTTTCTTCAAATTTTATTGTCTGATGATATTAACATATTTAAACCTTTTGCAAAATGGATATAGCTGAATTTTCCCCCAAACATATTTGACTTTTACAAGAGAAATTTAACAACTTCACATTTACTCTGTTTATTGATTCTTGGACTTATATTACTATTTTATGTCTTACATTTATTTCTTTTTGTTTATTTTTCTGTCCTTAATTGCACTTATTTTACTAGTTCCACGTCTTTTATTTTAGATACTGGACAGCAATATGCATTCAGCTTATTGTTACTAGTGATTAATCTCAACTTATTAATATCTTACAAATTTTATAAATTCTTACAAATATTTTGAATTAAATAGCATTTATGACTTCATTAAACAAATAATACTATTAACAGGGTTTTTCTTCCCTTTTCCTATGTCCAGTCATACAAAGATGAAGGAAGGGTAAGTTTTAAAGAATCTTAGAGTGATAAATTATATACATTTTGTATGTCAAAAATGTTATTGACCACCCTAGGTAAACCATAATGTGGATAAACAAAGAGTTCAATAATCAAAAAAAATTTTTCCTTCAGCATTCTGAAGGTATATCACATTCTAGAATCTAGTATTAGCAATGAGTAGTCTTCACAAAGACATATACCTCATCCCATCTTACGCATTTTTCCCCTTTGTTCACTGTCTTTCATTGTGACATAAGTAGTTTAGAGCTTTTCTCCTGCCCTCACTTTTGTTCACTCACTCTCTGCACTCTCCCGCAGCCACTACTGTGTCCTTACCTACATAAGAATATTTGGGTCCTTTTAGGTTGTGTTCCTTCATCTCTGAAAATTGTTACTATATTTTTATAATTAGACTGGTCTTCAAATTGTTTTCTCTCCTCTATTTTTGGAACTATTATTGTACAGATTCTGGGAAATTCTGAATTGATTTCTCAATTATATCTGTTTTCTTATTCCTTTTCTCAAATTCTTCATCTTGTTAACCTTTTAAGGTTGGGTTCTGTATTCTGGAAGTCCCTATAGCCTGATTATCTAGCTCTCTGACTCTTCAGCACTGATCATTTTAACATTCATTTATTCCCTGATGTGTTTTCTTTTATTTTAGACCAATAATTTTAAAGATTTTTGTCTTTAAATGGTCTGTCCTTGTCGTGTGTGAAATTTTTCTTTTTCCATTGCTGTAAACTTTTCTTCCCAAAATAGCCCCTGTACGTCTATTTTGTCATCCTCAGAGGTGGGTGGAGGCCAGCCACTGTCAAAGCCTGGTTCTCCAGCCCTCATCATTCTCTCGGCTTGGATTTATTTTCTCTTCATTGTGGTGTCAAATTTTCGTTAACCAAAAATTTAGCTTTATAATGCTGGGATGATCACAGTACCTCAGGAGCAGATATGTGTACAAGAGCTGCCACACACACAAAAATTATGCTTATAAACAATGATTAATCATGTGTCCAGATACAACACAGGTAAGAATTTGCCAAACTGTTTTCTACTTAATATTGAAGTTTTGCCTCAATGTCTCCCTTTCATGGAAGTCTTCAGTAGTCACATTTTATACATTTTAATTTTGACAAATAATAACTGTATATACTTATGGGGGTACAATGTGTTAATGTATTGTGGAATGACCAAATCAGGCTGATATAAGACATACATTGGCTCAAAGATTTATTATCCATTGCATTTTTTTTAACATTTCAAATCCATATATAGAGAGCACACATTTTGAGCAATTTTGTTTACTGATTTTCATCTAGTCCCTGAGGAAATGCTTGACAGATAGTAAAAACTGAAAAAAAAATTAATCGAGTTTTTTTTTTTTAAATACTACAGAACTGTGGAAAAGAAAGCAGTTTGATCATCTTTACAGATGAGGAAGGAAAGTTCATATCAATGGTTATATCCCCACTTGGACTGCTTCATTTTTTAATTTAATTTGATTGTTAAAAACTGAAATAAAATTAATGTGACTCTAATAATATTTCTCTATTTATCATATGGACTAGAAAAACAAAATTATTGTATAAAAAGACTTTCCACAGACATGGAGGAAAGTTTACACAAAAGTTAAAAATGCTGAAAATCTAATATTCTTTTAGTATCGACAGCATATTTATCTATCATATTCTCAAACATCTTGATAAGCTGTTTCCATAATATTGTGAGAGTTAACTTTCTTTCTGAGTTTCATACTCTTAGAATTTAAAACAGAGCATATAATTATAAAGTTACTCCTGGTATGATTCAATACTTATTTGCCCTGATTTATAAAACGGATCTATAAATGATCTAAAAGGATATATATTTGTAAGAATTCTATTTTGTTTTGCTTCAAAGGGTTTTTCTCTTATTTCTATTGTAAACTCCTCAGCTACAATTTAAAGATCTCATTTTTCCTAGGATCCAATTTAATCATAATTTTGCCCCCACTGCCCCAAGTAGAACATTTTGTCAAAGTCACCAGGGTTTCCAAGTTATTAAATCCAATTATCAGTTCTTACTACTCATTTTACTGTCTACAGAATTTGATATAGAAAATTAGCCCCAATCATTTTCACTTGACCTAAATAATGCATCCTGTCTTGTGTTACTTTCTACTTCACTGTGGGCTCCTCTTAGTCCATTCTTCTTCCTCTTCTACCCAACGTCCTAATATTGGCAGAGTGCATGCAGGGTTAAGTATTTACTGATACTCTACACTCTACACCCACTTACTCAGTGATCTCACCAATCTAATGATGAAGAGTCCTCAAATTTTTATCTATCATGGACTCACCCCTGAATCCAGTCCAATATATGTAACTATCTGCTTTTAACTAATGTTGTGCAGTTATGCCTCAGAGATATTGTGGGTTTGGTTCCAGGTCACCGCAATAAATCAAATATTGCAAAAACAAAAAGCAATTCACACAAATTTTTCTGTTTCTCAATTTATTTAAAAGTTGTTTGTGTTACCCTGTCATCTGTTAAGTATGAAATAGTGCTATTTCTAAAAAAATTAACACATTTTAATTTAAAAAATATGTCATTGCTAAAAAATACTAAGCATCACCTGAGCCTTCAATGAGTTGTAATCATTTTTGTTCTTCGAGGGTCATGCTTTAATTTTGATGGCTACTCACTGATCACAGTAGGACCTGCCAATGGCTGGGATGGTTATGGTGATTTCTTAAAATAACACAACAGGCCAGGTGCATGGCTCACGCCTATAATCCTAGCACTTTGGGAGGCCAAAACGGGTGGATCATGAAGTTAGGAGTTCAAAACCAGGTTGATCAACATGGTGACACTCAACTGGGCATGGTGGTGCACGCCTATACTCTCAGCTGCTCCGGAGGCTGAGGCAGGAGAATCTCTTAAACCTGGGGGGTGGAGGTTGCATTGAGCTGAGTTCATGCCACTGCACTTCAGCCTGGGTGACAGAGCGAGACTCCATCTCAAAAAAATAATTAATTAACTTAAAAATACCACAGTGAAGTTTGCTGCATTGACTGTTGTTTTATGAAAGATTTCTCTGTAGCAAATGCTGCTTTTTCAAAGCATTTTACCCAGAATAAAACTTCCTTCAAAATAAGAGTCAATTCTTTCAAACCCTACCACTGTTTTACTAACTAAATTTATGTAACATTTAAATATTTTCTTGTCATTTCAACAATGTTCACAACATCTTTGCTAGAAGTAGACTGTATCTCAAAAAACCACTTTCTTTGCTTATCCATAAGAAGCAACTCCTCATCTGGTCAAGTTTTATCATGAGATTGCAGCAACTCAGTTATATCTTCAGGCTCCACTTCAATTTCTAGTTCTCTTGCTATTTCCGTAACTCCTGCAGTCTTGAATCCCTAAAATCATCTATGATAGTTGGAATCAACATCTTCCAAACTTCTGTGATGGCTGAAGTTTTGGCCACCTACCATGAATCAAAAATGATTTAAAAATAACATCTAAGTCCGGGCGCGGTGGCTCAAGCCTGTAATCCCAGCACTTTGGGAGGCCGAGGCGGGTGGATCACGAGGTCAACAGATCGAGACCATCCTGGTCAACATAGTGAAACCCCGTCTCTACTAAAGATACAAAAAAAATTAGCTGGGCCCGGTGGCGCGTGCCTGTAATCCCAGCTACTCGGGAGGCTGAGGCGGGAGAATTGCC
>CM052667.1:791411-826953 GCA_028533165.1 Leontopithecus rosalia | reverse complement strand
CATCTCAAAAAAATATATATAAATAAAATAACATCTAGTAAAGTGAACTCTTTCCAGATGATAATTAAATTTACATTATGCAGATCCATCAGAGAAATAACTATTACGGCAGCTATACTGTTTTGTAATGTATTTATTTCTTAAATAACATGAGTTGAAAGTCAAAATTACTCTCTGATTCATCAGCTGCAGAATGAACCTTGTGCCAGCAGGCAGGAAAGCAACATTAATTTTCTTGCACACCTCCATCAGAGCTCTTAGGTGACCAGGTGCATTTTCAGTAAGCATTATTATTATTATTATTATTATTTGAGATTGAGTCTTGTTCTGTTGCCCAGAATGGGGTGCAGTGGAACGATTTCAGCTCACTGCAACCTCCATCTCCTGGGTTCTTGTGCCTCAGCCTCCTGAGTAACTGCGGTTAGAGGAAACCACCACCACACCCAGCTAATTTTTGTATTTTTAGTAAAGACAGGGTTTGACCATGTTGGTCAGGTTGGTCTCAAACTCCTGATCTCATTTAATTCACCCACCTCAGCTTCCCAAAGTGCTGGAATTACAGGTGTGAGCCACTGCACCCAGCTGGCAACATTATTTTGAATGGAATCTTTATTACTGAGTAGTAGGTTTCAACATTAGTCTTAAATATTCAACAAACCATATTATTAAAAAATGTGCTGTCATCCAGGCTCTTTGGGTTCATGTGTAAAGCATAAGAATGTAGATTCAGCATAATTCTTAAAGGTAGGCTCCTAGAATGTTTGGAATAATAAAGGACTGGCTTTAATTTAAAGTCACCAGCTGCATAATTCCCGAACAAGAAAGTCACCTGACCTTTGAAGTTTTGAGGTCAGGCATTTTCTTCTCTCTAGCTAAAAAAGTTCTAGTTGGCATCTTCTTCAAGTAGAAGCCTGTTTCATCTACATAAAAAATCTGTTGTTTAATGAACTCTTAGCTAAATCTTCTGGATAATTTGTTGCAGCTTCTACATTAGCACGTTTTGCTTCACCTTGTATTTTTATGTTATAGAATTACTTATTTCCTTAAAAACCTATGAACCAATTCCTATGAGTTTCCAACTTTTCTTCTGCTGCTTCTTCACCTCCTGCAGGCTTCAGAGAAATGGAGATAGATAGGGTCTTGCCCTGGATTAGGCTTTGGCTTAAGGGAATATTGTGGCTAGTTTGATCTATCTAGACCACTCAAACTTTCTCCATGTTAGCAATAAGGCATTTTTTGCTTTTATTCTTTGTGTGTTTACAGGAGTACCACTTTTAATGTTCCTCAAGAACCTTTTCCTTGCATTCACAATTTAGCTAACTGCCTGGTACAAACGGCCTCACTTTTGGCCTCTTTTGGCTTTTAGGATGCTTTCTTCACGAAGCTTTAAAGTGAGAAAAGTGAGACCCTTCCTTTCACATAAAGACTTACAGTCCATTGTAGGATCATTAGTTGGTGTAATTTTAGTATTGTTTTGTTTCAAAGAATAAATAGGCTGGAGAAGAGGGACAGAGATAGGAGAATGGCCAGTGAGTAATCAGGACATACACAACATGCATCTATTAAGTTCAGCCTATTTTATGGGCATGGTTCATAGTGCCAAAACCCAGTTATTACAGTAACATCAGAGATCACTGATCACAGATCACCGTAACAGATATCATAATAACAACTTTGAAAATATTATGAGATATTAAAGCGAGACACAGACATGAAGTGCACACACACTGTTGGAAAAATGATGCCGAAAGACTTGCCTGGCCCAGAAATTCCACAAACCTTAAATTTGTAAGCAAACAAACAAACAAACAAAAAACTCAGTACCTGACGAGCATTTTAAAGGGATGTGCAATAAAACACGGTTTTGTCGATCTAAAAGATAAATCAAATATGGCATGTAAAAAAGGAGATAATTTTAATCCACTGGTAATGGTTAATGAAAATATTGTCATTTAATTTTCTCAGATGAAGAAATTTAGAGTCTTTTTAGGCTAGTCTTTTTCTCACACGTTACATAGAATTCATTAGAAAATTCTTATGGCTCCATCTTCCAAACATATCCATTATTTAACCATTTTATCCTACACATTTCAAATGCTACCAATATAGTCCAAATCATTATCTCATCTACAATAGTCTCATAATTCATTGTGTGCCGAACCATACACTTATTGCTTATGTTCTACACTAAACTGATTATTTCAAAAATTAAGTCATATAACTTCTTCTCTCCTCAAAAGCATGCAATACTGTTCTTAAAAAATGTCTAGGGGATTAGTATCGATTATATCTTTGCCTTGTGTATTCCTCCCCCAGATATTTTAATGACATACTTCTTTAATCCCTTGTCTTTGCTCAAAGATTACCTTCTTACAGTCTAAAACTGGTCACCCTACTCACAAATTACAAATCATCCCCTTTTCCAATATCCTGAATCCCCCTTATGACATTTATTTTCCCCATGTATTTATTGTCTGAAAAAAAATTGTGAAATGTATTCTGCAGGACTAAATGGGTCCTTGAGACCTTCATAGGGCATCTGTGAGGCTAAAACTTTCATAATAATAGAATGATACTACCTTCCTTTTACACTGTGTCATTTGCACTGATGAAACAGAAGCCATGATGAATACAACTGTTGACTTCATGTCACTAATCAAAGGATTTGTGTGCGAGTAGAACTAGTGTACTAAATCACACTAGTAGACATTGTATCAGTACCCATTACACTCTTCTCCACTATGTACCTATAATTTTTAAAAAACTCGTCTTATTTAGCACTGTGGATCAAATAATAATTATTTCTGATTCTGTTCTATCTTCATCTTCAAATAGACACCATTTTCATATTATGTATGATAAAATGGCAAGTGTCTACAAAGCACTTTTGCTTCATGATGGTTGTCTTGAAGAAAAACCACTGGACAACTATTTGAGGCTAAGTGATCTCCAAAATGATCTCCTTTGACTCCAGGTCTCAAATGCAAGTCACGCTGATGCAAGAGGTGGGTTCCATGGTCTTAGGCTGCTCTGCCCTTGTGGCTTTGCAGGGTGTAGCCTCCCTCCTGGCTGCTTTCACGGGCTGGTGTTAAGTGGACTATTGCTTTTCCAGACACATGGTTCAACCTGCTGGTGGATATACCATTCTGGAGTCCGGAGGATGGTGGCCGTCTTCTGACAGCTCCACTAGGCAGTGCCCCAGTAGTGACTCTGTGTGGGAGTGCCAACCCCACATTTCCCTTCTCCATTGTCCTAGCAGAGGTTCTCCATGAGGGCCCCACTGCTGTAGCAAACTTCCGCCTGGGCATCCCAGTGTTTCCATACATCTTCCGAAATCTAGGCAGAGGTTCCCAAACCTCAATTCTTTACTTCTGTGCATCTGCAGGTTCAACACCATGTGGAAGCTGCCACGGCTTGTTGCTTCCACCCTCTGAAGCCACAGCCTGAGCTGCACATTGGCCCCCTTCAACCATGACTGGAGCAGCTGGAACACAGGGCACTAAGTCCCTAGGCTGCCGACAGCATGGGAACCCTGGGCCCAGCCCATGAAACCACTTTTTCCTCCTGGGCCTCCAGGTCCCTGATGGGAGAGGCTGTCATGAAAGTCTCTGACATGGTCTAGAGACATTTTGCCCATGGTCTTTGAGATTAACTTTAGACTTTTTGCTATTTATATAAATTTCTGTAGCCAGCTTGAATTTCTCCCCAGAAAATGGGTTTTTCTTTTCTATCACATTGTCAAGCTGCAAATGCTCCAAACTTTTATGCTTTGCTTCCCTTATAAAGCTGAATGCCTTTAACAGCACCCAAGTCATTTCTTGAGTTCTTTGCTGCTTAGAAATTTCTCCTACCAGATACCCTAAATTATGTCTCTCACATTAAAAGCTCTATAAATCTCTAGGGCAGGGGCAAAATGCCAGTCTCTTTGCTAATTACATAACAAGAGTCACTTTTGCTCCATTTCATGACAAGTTCCTCAACTCCATCTTGGATCACCTCCACCTTGATCTTATCTTCCATATTGCTATCAGCATTTTAGGAAAAGCCATTCCACAAGTCCCTAACATGTTTCAAACTTTCCCACGTTTTCCTCTCTTCTTTTGAGTCTTCCAAAGTGTTCCAACCTCTGCCTGCTACCCAGTTCCGAAGTCACTTCTGCATTTTTGGGTACCTTTTCGGCAGTGCCCCACTCTACTGGTAGCAATTTACTATATTAATCTGTTTCACACTGCTGATAAAGATGGAACTGAGACTGAGAAGAAAAAGAAGTTTAATTAAACTTAGAGTTCTACATGGCTAGGGAGGCCTCAGAATCGTGGTGGGAGGCAAAAAGCACTTTTTGCTTAGCAGTGGAAAGAGAAAATGAGGACCTTTTCTTCATTTCTTTTTTTCAGAGAAAACACGATAGTACTGTAAATTGAATGAAGAAGCTGACATAAAAATTTGTCATCTAAGTAGTAAGAGATTAAAGAGATATGCAAAATTGTAAAACAATGCCATCCTTCTGATTATTTTAATTGTTTGGATATGGAAATATTAAGTTTTTATAAGAATATATTAGGTTAACCTATACTAGCTTAAGTATTGTTACTTTTAAACAAATAAATAAGTTTTCTTCTCAATTTCAACACCTAATATGGTAAATATCAATAGCTATTGCCCACATTAAAAAAAAAAGCTCTTGAAGCCCACAATAGTTTTTGAGAGTGTACAGCAATTCTGACCCCAAAATAGTGGGAACTACCCTTCTAATATATTACGAGTTATTTAATATCATGTGCATTGACCTGCATCAGTTACCTATTGCTTTAAACAAACCACTCAACATTTTAGTGGCTGAACCCAACAATTCTTTAGTCTCTGGATCAGACAGGGACTAAAGATTTCTGCTAGGTAATCTGAGCGAGGCTCACTCCGCTCTACTTGTATGCAGCTCTGCATGGAGGATTAGCTGACATTACAAAATAAACTCAGCAAGAAAGAAAATATTTGACATTGATTTCTACCAATGAATCTCTGTAGCTTAGAAGAATGACTTTTTCATGGTGCATGATCAATAATATTTGTAAGACAATAAAAAATGAGGTGCTAAAGTGACAGAAATTATGTGTTATATCATTGTTTGTTCTCTTGAATATTGAAAATCACTATCATTTGCTAGATAAATATTACTGTTAGAATTTAAGCTCTTTGAGAATCAGAGCTACACTTGGTATCTAATAAGCCCTCAGTAAATATTTGCTAGATTAATGAACAGGTCTCCCCAATAAATGAGGAAAAATAAAATTAGTTAAAAAATAGAAAAGTTAATTATGAGATCTGAAGAGTTGATTTCTTATGTACATGCTTATCTAATATCATTCAACATTTTTAAGAAAGGTAATTATGTAGACAAATATTTTTAAAGAATACAAAATAATACTCTGGATTATATTTTTAAAAAAGAAAGGTGAAAATAAACTCAAGTTATTGCTGTCTCAATCTCTATTTCTTGCTCCACATTTGATCTTTTATTTCCTATTTTTTAACATACACCAGGGAGATAGCAGTTATTCTTAATATTCTTCCAGAAAAATTAAAATCACCATTTTTTTATTGAAGCAATATTCATAATTTGCAAAAGTGCAAACAACAAAAATCAGTGCAGAGAAAATGCAATAAATAAAATAATGATATTAAATGTATCAATTATAAAATTAGAATATAATAATTTTTAAAAATCAAAATAGAAAATATCAAATTGAAATGAAATGACCATAAACAAATATCTAGCTAGAGATAAGAGTCACTTCTGAATGTGTGTTGACTATCATAGCTATTCTTCTTCCATTGCCAAATGAAAATAATATTTGCAGGAGAGATTTTGATCTCCACCTCAGAGAAAAGGTGTGCTTAATAACTATGTGTCAGATTTAGGTTTTTTATTTTTTCAGAATTCAATAGTAATAGATTGTGTATGTCTAGGGATGTATCGATTTCTTTTAGGTTTTCCAATCTATTTGCACATAGTTGCTCATAATAGTTTCTAATGATCTTTTAAATTTCTGTGGTATCAGTTGTAATGCCTCCTCCTTCATCTCTGATTTTACTTATTGGTCTTTTTTTCTCAGTTTTGCTAAAGTTTGTTAATTTGTTAAACATTTTTTAAACAACTTTTCATGTCACTGATCTTTAGTATTTTGGTCTCAATTTCATTTATTTATGCTCTGATTTTTACCTTTTCTTCTAACTTTTGGGTTTGATTTACTCTTGCTTTTCTAGTTCATTAAGATGCATGATTAGGTTGTTTATGTGAAGTCTTTTTATATTTCTGATGTATGTTTTTATTGCTGAAATATTCCATTTTATTAGTGCTTTTCCTGTATCCCATAGGTTTGGCAAGCTGTATTTTCATTTAATTTCAAAATATTTTAAGATTTCCGTTTTAATTTCTTCATTGACTCACTGTTTCATTCAGGGGCATGTTGTTTAATGCATGCTGTTTTATTTCTATTTATTTGTATAATTTCCAAAGTTCCTCTTATTGATTTCTACTTTTAGCCCGTATTTGTCAGAAAAAAAAAGTGTAATTTCTTTATTTAAAACAATTATTAAGACTTGTGTTATGGGCTAACTTATGTTCTATCCCAGAGATTGTTCCATGAGCTGATGAGAAGAATGTGTTTTCTACAGCTGTTGTATGAAATATTCTGTAAATGTTTATTAGGTCAATTTGGTCTGTAATGCAGATTGCCTGGTGTTTCTTTGTTGATTTTCTGTTAGATAATGTGTCCAGTGCTGAAAATGAGCTGCTGAATTCCCCAACTATTATTTGGAATCTACTTCTGTTTTAGCTCTAATAATATTTGCTTTATATATCAGGGTTCTCCATTATTGAGTGCCTATATATTTATAATTGTTGTATATTATTGTTGAATTAACTCCTTTTAATTATATAGTGATCTTCTTTGCCTTTTTTTACAGCTTTGGCTTGAAATCTCTTTCATCTGATTTAAGTCTAGCTATTTCTGGTCTTTTTTTGTCTCCATTTGTATGGAATATCTTTTAGAGAAATCATATATGTCTTTTATTATAGAAATCTCTCATGAGTACTATTTTTAAAACTATTACTTATAGCTAAGAACCAGTGAATATCTAGTTATTCACAAATTTTTGAAGATCCGAATTATAAGATAAGACCGATAAGTAACATTCATTCTTCCTGCTCATGGTTTCACAGTGGTCAGTCATTAAACACGCATGGCCTAGTTGCCACTAAGTTAGATCTTGCTACTTATCTACTTCATACAAAATCTTCACAGTACTGTACATGGTATGGTTTTTAAAAAAGGATTACCAGCTAAAGTGTGATGGTTCTAATTGTACTCAGTTCTGCAGTGTGACTAAAATACCTGTCACACAGAAAAATAATGGAACTGACCTTGCTGGGGCTTTTAGGTAAGTACTATGCAAAACAAAAACATATAGTTCAAGGTATAAGCTCATTCAAAATAATTATAACTTTTATTCATAAGCTGAGTCAGTCAATCTAATAGATACTATTCATGTATTCTAGTCAGTCTATCTAATAGATGCTATTCACATATTCTAATCAATATAAATAAAATGAAAAATTAAAAATCAGAAGCAGTCTGCAGATCTGAGAAAGCTAACTTATTTACAATAGAATTCTTTTAATACTTACTGGTTGTCTAACACAAGTCATTCTGTGTGACATGATAGTAAAAGAATCAGAAAATTATTGAATCTCCTAGCAGGAAACAGCAGGAATCTTCTCTGAACTATTCTCAATTATTTCCTATTCTTAAATACTTGTTCTAACTGACAAAGAAACTTAGAAAATTTTACAATCTAACATTAATTTTTAAGTAAACCAATTTAGAGCTAATAAATTTTACATGCTATTTTTCAGGCTGTGTTACTTCATACTGCTACTAATAGAACTCTGAAAAATAAAATAGGATGAGATTGCTCTGATTTCTACTTTGGAATGTTTACAAAAACTGAAACCTAAAAAAAAGTTATACTAAAAGAAGTTGGGAGTTGGGAAAATGGAAAATATAAGCTACAGTAATTGAAAAAGAACGCTTTTGACATAATTTCAGTTTTCTGAAAATTTAGGCAGAAACAATTTGCAATTTTTGGAAGTAAGTTAGGATTAATAAAAAAGCATAGTTTTAAGTGTTGCTCAGGATTTTTAACAAAAGCTTACTAAATCATAAAACAGTATTTTTTTGGTAGGTGCATTTATACACAAACACATACATGCATACACATACACACACATATATATGTACACATGCACAGATCTACACAATATAGTCTCTAAAATACAGAAGTTTACAAAGCTAAATTATTAAAATCAGTAAAGTCACATAATTACAATAGAAAAATTAATTTCAAAAATAAGATATATGACTTTAAATATTTTATGATGTTTCTTTATACTGTGGTAGTAAACAAAGAATTTTTCATGTAATGTCCACTCCATTAAATTTCATAAACCTAAAAAATGTCTTGTAATCTTTAAAACTTTACTTTTGGTGATGCTAGTCTCCTCAACCACCCTATTTAGCACAATCATACCCTTTATAGTCTTTCCTGATCAACCTGGAAAGCAATAATCTCTTTTACTGATGAGCACCTGTAGCTCTTTCAGTTGCCCTCACTTAGCTTTTCATATACTACTGATACAGCTCTCATCTGTATGTTTGTCTTGCTTTTGCATGCATTTATTCATTCGATCTACAATTGCCTACTGCATTGTGATTTCCATTGTAGACACCAGGGATAGAACATTGAACAAAATGAAGACCATGGACTCAAGGACTTTTCTTTTTTATGTTATTCAAGCAATAAATGAGCATATATGTCAGTTTGTAAGGAGTTTAAGAGGAAAACAACTGATCGTCAGCTTTATAAAACTGGCATATATATGGGTCCATTTCTTATATTTATAACTTCCGGAGTTCTCTGCTATTCTGGGAATGTCTATACACATTGATGCTTAACCACAGTATTATCCTTCCACAGAGAGTAGAAGTGTAACTTCTGGTTGCTCTCCCATAAAGGTGTATATAATCTTTCAGTTTATGATGGTGATTCTGCTCAAGCTGAGCTGTCTTTTCTTCTACTCTTTTCCCTGGAAATCATCTTCTGGAGAGAGCATTCACTCTCTATTTTTCTCAGCTACTTGGTGAAGACTCAATCTCTGTGGGAGAAGACCTAACATAGTTCCACATTGTCACAGACTGAGTAGCTCTGTCTATTTTCAGGTTTGTTATTAGGAAGATTACTTGCCCACATAAATAAGCCAAAGTCTTGAATGACTACTTCATCATTAATAAATAATATTTTTTTCTCTTATCTGCCTAACATACTTCTTTCATTTCTCAATTCATTTGGACTCTAGTGGAGAAGAAAGATGCTATTCAAAACACGATATTTAGGAGTTACATAGAAAAGGCAGGTCTAGAAAAGAAAAAGCAGATAAATGAGGAAATCCAAAAATATAATCTATCGAGGTATCTAAACAAAACAAAACATGAGTATTTCATGTGACAAAGGTAGAATTCGCTATTGGCTTAAATATATCTCTGAAAGGGTGAGTAAAGGGAAGAAATAAAAAAACAACACATACTGTTGGTTTTGGCAACATGGAACTCATTTGTGACAATGGGAAAAATAGGATCTATGGAATGGAGGAGGGGAAAACCAAGATGGAGCAAAGTAAAGAGTAAAGGGCGTGGAGCAAGTGCAGCAACAGTACAGGGTGAGCACTTGGTGACGTGGCATGCTGAAAGCTGATGTGAAATGGAAGAAGAGTTCTATGTTCAAACAAGTTTTAGAGGAATTGGCATGCTAATGAGATTGCCTTTTAAAGAAAATGGCATGATGATATATGAGAAAAGGGTGGAAATCAAGAGTGAACCTTCTGGGAACAGGAGAGTCTGGGATTAGAGAACGCATGGAGGAAATGGCATTTGCCACAAGAGAGTTTATCCATGGTGTCAAAGAGAAGAAAATTTCAGGCACCATTAGAAACATGAAGAAGCTCCTACCTGGCAAGCTTTATTATCTTCACAAAGTATGACCTGATTATGTGTCTGAGAAGGGTTACAGAAGACATGAGGTAGAATTAGAAAACTGGGTACATCGGAAAATTTAATACTCTTTTCTGAAAATGGGAGAAAAAGCTTTTAAGAGCTCGTCCGAAGCAAAGTAGAATTACTGAGAATGCTTGAGGGCCTATTTGAACTTGCTGTGAATTCAAGAGTCATGCTATTATCAGCTCTGTGATATTTGCCAAGAATTCTCATTGGCACTGAAGTTAACCTAGAGGCTTATCTCTCTGGATTTATATCCTCTGCCTTTTATTTTTCCCTTTTTCTTCATTGTTTTACCTCATTCTACTTCCTATTTTCCCTTCTATTTAATCATTTCTTACAGAAACAACCTTACTACCAATGGCATGCTTAAATTAGATACGATCACGAAAATATTTAACCATGTTCTTGATAAACAATTCTAGATAAATGCCAGCTTTCTTCTAGAGATATAATTTGCTTTGAGAACAAACTATTCAGATATCAAAGAGTGAACTCTTAAGCAAGCACATATGCTGCTTCTTAAATATTATACAGAGACAGCTGTTAATCAGTTACATCAAAAATTATTTAGACACCTGCTATGTTCCCAAAAAAGCAATGTACTTAAACCTAGGTGATGTTTTAGAAAATGATTCCTTGACAATGCTACAGTACTGAATGAGAAGCATTTCACTAAAATAATGACACCTTGTTAAATACAAAGTCAGAATTCATAAAACCTTTTAGCTTATAGTTGCAATTGAGAGATAAAACACAACACTAGTTGAAAGAAAAACACGGGAGGGTTTATATTATCATTTCATTTTTTACAGAAAACTTTGCTAAATAAAAATTAGCTTTAGGTTAATGCTATCCACATGAGCTATATTAAACAAATGTTGATAAATTTATATGTGAGAAGGTATGGTAGAGACTGCTAAATGTTCATCAGTATCAACTATTCTTGTCTTCCATTTAAAACAGCAGCCCCTAACTTCATCTGGGCAAATGGAATGGAGAAGGCATTTTAAATCCAGCTTCTGCAGCTCCAGTAAATATGTGATTAAGCTTAGGTCAAACACAAATCAAAGGGATTGAAGAATGAAACTTCTGGGTAAGAACTAAAAATACACGGTTGTTATTCAGTTGTGATAAACCTTGTAACTGCTCAATTTGTAGCTAGTCAATGAACACATTCCCCTTCCATGTCAGGAGACTGCTAGATTGGACTTCCCAGCCCCCTTTTCAGTCAGGTTTTGCCCTGGCACTGCATTCTGGAAAGTGAGATTTGTGGGGAAATGATCTGTACCACTTCCTGCTCCATTAGTAGCACCCAAGTTGCTTCTTCATTATCATGTCTTCTAAGCAGGCTAGAGGATGACAGGAATGACAAGCCTAGAATTCACATGTCAACCATAATAAAATCACAAGGAAGGGGGCTGAGTCCTTGAAGAAGCTCCTAGATCTATCCAGTAAACAGAGACGTCTGTTTAGAACTTCATGTGAATTAAGCAATACACTTAAAGTTATAAATGCAGTGAGATCTAGAGGTTTCTCTTTGTAGCTGCAAACACTGCTCTCACTAATGGTTCCACGGTCTCTCCTACTTTTCCAGGCTGAAATATAACTGTATGTTGGTGAGCCAGTTTCCAACATTCTTAGAATGACAGGGAAACAGGGCCACTGTGTCAATGTCAAGTATACCCAGGGCACCATGGACTGATGTTATCTGCCTACATTGGGAGTCCTGTTTGAGGGAAATATGTACATATTGTATTTGAGCCACTGCATCTTGGGAATTCTTCGCTCAGAACATTCAGCTCATATTTTAAATCAGTAGTTCGCATACCTTAGTTTGTATCAGCATCACCTATAGGGCTTGTTAAAACACAGATTGCTGCTAAACATAGATTTCAACACCAAGTTGGAACAACAGATACAAAGACAGCACTGGGCAGAATATACAGGTTGTTTCATAACATAATCAGTGAAATGCATAAGAAATGAGATATGAAAGAATTAAAAACCTAAACCTTAATATATATCCGTAACACTAACCATAGCACACTTAATTTACTCATTGATGGAAGACGGTCTGTGGAGTGTTATTGAAATGCATTTTCTTTTAATGCAGCACATCTCACATTTACCTCAAATACTTAAGTATAAAACTTTGAGCTTTTTAATCTTAATAAATGCTATCAAATATAATAATGATATTAAAATCATAGCTTCTTACTACTGGAATGGAATCATATTATTTCATTCTATGATCACTTTTATTTGCTTTGAAACACTTTGAATTCTAAATACATATTAGAGGAAAATGTAAGCACACATTAATGTCAATGAAAGCAAAGTCAAGTTCATGACCGACTGATAGACTGATAGATAGATAGTATGTGGAGTACTGAAAGAGGTGGACTTAAGAGTGGAAAGTATCAGGGAATTGATCTTGACACAGATATTAAGGGAAAAATTATTCATATTGTTTGGCATTTTTCTCTCATTTAAAAATGACAATTTTTCTGCCATGTTGATTTCATTAAGTTTGTATTAAGAATGTAAAAATGTCTTAGGAAGTGCTACGCAAATGTGTTTATTTGGGTGGACGTGTCCATAACTGAAATACAGGTTAAACCAATTGAGCAAATGTCTTTTTATTAAGAATATTATAGAAATTAATGTAAGTTTGAATATTATCTATTTTCTAGAATAAAGAATGAGCTGATTAGAAAAGAAGTTTTTAATGCACATTTGTATGTGTACATTTGCTCTCTTACTACACTTTTCTTTGCTCATAAAGTGAAGGAAATAGTGTTTTCAAACATGACAAATCTGTGTATCCAAATGAAAACACACCAAAGGGAATAGTTTTATTTTATAAACAAATTAAAAACCAGCTGTGCCAGACATTATGGAAAACATTACACAGCAACTGATTTGTCCACAAATGAATCACTTCAATGAACATAATATATAATGTTGCAGGTGGCATTTACTTTGACAAACTAAGTTTACTAAGGCAGCTGAATTTAAAAAAAAAAAATTCTCTATAAAAAAAATTTTAAATTACTCCAAATTTCATATTTTAAGCTTAAAAAAGAGTCCTTCCTTTGAGTTTCTTAGATTATCTATTTCCTAACAGAGATACCATAGATAATACAGAGGAACGCTTAGTAATTTAGATATGGGTTAATTGTACAAAGTAAAAAGTCTTAAACTAGGAGTCCCATCAGCAATAATCTATTCTTGCCTAATATAGATAGATGGAAAGATAAATACAGATAGAAAGATAGATAAATGGTCATATATTGAAACAACATTTATTGAACTCCAATGTTAAGCAAGGGACTGCCCAGATTACCAACATTAAATACTGTATAATGCATAAAAGCTCTTACCCCACAGAATTAACAACTACTAAGGGAAAAAAAGTATATCAAACAAAAACTTACTTTACTTATATGTAATTTTATTTTTAATAGTTTCAATTATACATTAACCTGGGGACGCAAATTAATGCATTGCAATTTGATCCAAATTAAAAACACATATTGAGCCTCTATAATATGTTGTGCATGACTGCAGATATTAGAGATACAGCAGTAAATAAAGCAGTAAGAACAATGTCTGTTCTCCTTAAGTTTAAATACTTATGGTAGGAGAGAGACAATGCAAATGAACTCAAATATTAAAATGGTTAGTGTTATGAAATTATAAAGCAAGTAGGAGAGTAATAACATTGTGATATTTAATAGAAGATCTGGGATAGGATTTGCTGAGATCAACCAAATATTGAAGGAGTTGCAAGAATAGACTATAGGGGTAATTTGGGAGAATATATTTTCAAGAGATGGAGAAAGAAGCATTAAAAACAGCCAGGAAGAAATGTGTCAGGTGTGCTCAGTGAATGGATAGTTCAGCTGGTTGGAGAGGAATAATCAAGAGGAAATTAATAGAAGATGAGGGTCAACAGTGTTATAGACTAAATGTCTGTGTCTCCCCCAGGCTCATATTGTGAAGCCCTCCTCTTCAATGTAATGGCATTTGGAGATGAATCCTTTAAGAGGCAAACAGGCTTAGATGAGGTCATGAAAGTAGGGTCCCAGTCTAATGGAATTGGTGTCTTTACAAAAGAGAGAGACACACTGGCACTTTCTTGCTCTCTGGGCTGACACAAAGGGATGTGAGGATACAATAAAAAGGCAGCTATCTGCAATGCAGGAAGAAAGTCCTCTTTAGGAACAACAGATCAAAGGTGGCACCTTGTGCTTGAACTTCCCAGCCTCCACACACTGATAAACAAATTTCTGTTGTTTGTGCCACCCATTCTATCGTATTTCGTTATGAGATCCTGAGTAGATTAGTATATTGTTAAGGACAGATTGGGTACGCCATGTAGACCACTGTAAGGAACTTAGCTTTTATTCTGTGTGAGTGAAAGAACAACTGTAGGTTTGAATAAAGGAGTGATACAGTCTCATGCAGATTTAATTGGATCAGTCTGGCTGTTTTGTTAAAAACAAACTATAGGAGGGCAAGTGTAGTATCAGAAAAACCAGTAAGGCTAAGCAGGAGTGACTTAGACTAGGGTGGTTGTATTTGGGATGAGGATGATTGATAAGATTCCAGATATATCTTTAAGGTAGAGTTGATAGGATTTGCTGATGGATTAAATATGGGGTGCGAGACAAAGTGAGAAGCCAAAGGTGACTCCAATATTTTGTGGCCAGAGCAACTAAGAGAATGGAGATGTCAACAGCTTAGTTGAGAAAAAGTGCAGGATTTGGTTTGGCTGATACCAAGAAGTATGGGGAAATGAGCATATGACATAAAATCTAAGTGGAGCTTTTTATTAGGTTACCTGATAAGCTAGTTTGTAATTCAACAGGGAATTATTTACTAGAAATTTTCATTTCATTCAGGAATGTGGTAAGTTTACTAAAAAAGTGAATTTGGATAGAAGAGAGACCCAAGGAATGATTAGTGAGAATGTTCAATATTTAGAGGTTAGGAAATTGGAAAAACAAAAAATATATCAGAAAAGGATATTAAAGAATGGCCAATGACTTCAGAAGGATAACATGATGTCCTTTAAATTCATTTAATTTTTAATTTTGTTAACTTATAATTGTTTTTATTTTTTCATAGAAAATATTAATCATTTTCTTGAAATGCTGCTGACATGGAACATAAGATGAAAACCAAAAATAAACTGATTACTGGATTTACCAACATGAAGATTATTACTGAGCAGAATAATTTTTGTAGGAGTGGTAGAGGTGAAAAACTGACAGAATTTGCATCAACTGAAAATGTTAAGGTTTTACTTGCAGCATGGCAGCAAAAGGAACTCCAGGGACACCACTTATCAGTGAAACTGGTAAAAAACTAAAATAGAAAAGTCATTTGAAATATCTTACAGACATTTTGCTTCTATGGTGTCAGAGTCCTGGGGATTGCCAATACCCAAAGTTGTCAAAATGTATGCCTAAAACGGCCAATTTTCAACAAGAAGTTGAGGCATGCAAAGCAACAGTGAAGCATGACACATTTCCAGTAAAACAAAAAGTAGCTAAAGAAACTACCTGTGAAACAAATACTTGAGATTTAACAGACAAAGACATTAAAATTGTTATTATAAACATGTTCAAATAACTAATGGAAGCCATGATTTTAAAGGTAAAGACAGGTGCAATAACACTGTCAAATCAAATAGAGAATACTGATAAGGAGAAATTATTTAAAAATAAAATCCTGAAGCTGAAAAACAAAATAACTGAAAAAACAAAAAGAAACTCACTGCACAATCTCAACTGTAGGTATTAATATGCAGAATAAAGAGTTGGTGAATTTGAAAACCCTAGCATGTGGATTAAGAGAGTATTGAGTGCTTATTGAATGGTGTCCTTGTCTAGGTCCACCAGGAGGATGTCACTGTCACAGTGGGAAGTCAGCGGTTCTTCTGGCACTTATTTCAAGTCATGGTCTACCCATAAATGTCAGATAATCTGAAAAATGTACAGAGCCTTTTGGAAGGTAATTATAGGTGTATTTGGCACACTCCACCTGAAGAGAAACCAATTCTGACCATCCAAGTAGAGAGGGATGCTGAAAAGGGCATTTGCAGTATCAATTTCTTCCAAGCAAGCTTCCTTTGCTTGGGCAGTGTCTTCTTTAATAGTTACAGTGTCAGCTATATAACTGTATTAGCTAGGATTCTCTAGAGAGAAAGAATAGGATGGATAGATGGATAGACAGGTGATAGATAGATAGATAGATAGATAGATAGATAGATAGATAGATAGATAGATGATAGCCAGCCAGACAGACAGACATATAAGAGAAGGCAGCAAAACACACTGCCACGTGTGTACCTATGCAACTATCTTGCATGTTCTGCACATGTACCCCAAAACCTAAAATGCAATTAAAAAAAAAGAGATTTATTAGAGGAATTGGCTTACATAATTATAGATGCTGAGAAGTCTCACAGCAGTCCATCTGTAAACTGCAGATCCTGCAATGCCAATGGTCTGGCTCAGTCCAAGTCCAAAGACCTCAGAACTAGGGAAGCTGGTGGTGTAACTTTCAGTCTGAGGCTGAAGGCCTAAGAACCCTGGGGAGTCACTGGTGTAAACCCTGGAGCTCAAAGGCGAGAAAATCTGAGCTTTTTACAACAAAGAACAAGAAAGGAATAGTATAGCTCAGCTTAAGCAGATGAATAAACACATTAAACTTTTGTCTGTGTGTTTGTTATTGCTGTTGTTTTTCTCTTGGGGCCCCTAGCCGATTGGACAGTGCCTGCCCATATTAAGGGTGGATCTTACCTCGTCGACTCAGATTAACAAACTAATTTCATCTAGAAATACTTTCACAGACACACAAAAAACTAATTTTCTAGGTATTCCAGTTTCTAGGTATTCCTTAATCCCGTCAAGATGACACTTAAAATTAACCATCATACCATTGTAGGTGCCAAACACCCACTAGCACTTTGATCGGCCTATTATCAATGGTGAATCTCTAGGTGCCTAAGGCCTTCTCACAGGCCAGAAGAAATGATGGAGTGGAAAAGTACTGTGGCCTTACAAAGAACATTGACTTCTTTACCCTAATCAGTGAGGGAAGTTATTTCTTCTCCCCTGGGCCACCAATATTGTTTCTGAGAGACAATAGCATTAGGCGTATGTATTAGGGCAGGTTCATGATATTTCACATGCCTCAAAATAAGGGTCCTGATTAAAGCAATTTCTATTACAGTTTGGGGATGAAGGTAAGCAGGAGTGAGTTTGAAAAGGACATCTATACATTCAGTATCGAGGGCCATAAAAACAGAAGTTTGTAAAAGCTTTAAGGAAGCTATTCATAGTCAAGCTTGCATAATGATGTCAGTGATGGTGGTGGCTTCAGCATTTAAACCAGAAAGCCTAATCTGTTTTTCCTTTATCGTGGTGCCAAGGGTTGTGGAGATCATAGTCAGCCGTTCAGTGGTCTCTAAGAGGCCTAACAAGTATGGTCCTCCTCAGCTTCCCATGGAACTCTAACTGTGGCAGAGGGCCTTCAGTCCTCCTGGGAACAGTGACAATAGCCTAACCACTGGTCTTTTTTATTTTTGAAAACCAAGACATCCAAGTAAAAGCGGCCAAGGCTCTTCAATTCATCTCCAAATTCATCAGAAGAAGAGTCAGCGGAAATCATGCTTGTATCAGTCATAAGGATCATCACCATGAGGTCTCCGAAGAGGCTATCTGTCACGCTCTTGCACCCAGACCTTGCAATGAAGTTCATCAATCTCCTCTTGAGTCCCAAGGTTTGAGAAATCAGACCCAGAGCTCTCTTTGGAAAGTCTTTGCCCAGACAGTCCAGGAGAGGGCATTCAGTTACTATTTTCAGCTTGTAATTTTGTTGGTCAATTTTTACTGTGTTGACAGGAAAGGCCTTCTCCATGTCACAAGATTTGTCAATTAAGATCTGGGTGGTTATGACAGAGGTAAGCACAGAGTGCTACAGTACAGCAGAGAAAGGACAATTACATGAGAATGCTTTCAATAAATAAATAAATAAGCCAGGGTTGCTTCACGGACAAATTGCATTGACTTTGATTAGTGAATCATAATACACAATAAGTAAAGGGTCCAGGGTTTCTTTGTTAGGTGATGAAAATGTTCTAAAATCCACAATGATAATGGTTACATATACCTGTGTATATACTAAAACATGGAGTGGTACACTTTTAAATGGGTTAATTGTATATCACATAAATTATATAGTAATACATCTACTATAAAAAAGAAATGTGAGATGAAGAATTGGAGATAGAGAGAAAAGACAACTATTTTCAAGGATTTTACAATAAAAGAACTTAATGAAGCCAGAACTTGAGGAAATAATGTGTTTCCTGGGGGTGTGTGTGTGTGTGTGTGTGTGTCTTTTTTAATGGTAACAGATAATACAGAGGTAAAGAAGCAAAAAAAAAACTCACGGAGGATATTAAGAACTGAAAACAGCATGTATGTATATTTAACACAGATAATAACTTTTTAATGAATACATTAGAAAAGTTAGCTGTTTCTTGCTTAAATGAGTTTCCATTTAACTTGTAGTAACTTGAGCTAATAAAGTCAGGCATATTACTACTTATTTCTATATATGACCTTTTTTTCCCCTTACAATGAGTTTCCACTCTATTACAAAATCTAGAATTTGATTAATTTTATTTGAATGTTTATTTTTATAAATTCGATCAATCTCTTGGGCCTCCAACTTTAAAACTGAATAGACTACAGTCATGATTATGTTTTTTACTACTATTATAGATATTTCAGTTTTTTGTAACATAACATGATCCCAATTTTTCTGCTGCTATAATCCTGTTCAAATAACTTCATTTCCCTCACCTTCATTTTTCACAGCTATACTCATCTTTGAGCACCCTCAGCTTGGTTTTCTTTAGTAGTATTAAATGAAAATTATATATAGACAGCAGCTCTCCCCCTTTTCCCACATGTTTTAGATGCTGTACAGTTTTGGTCACTTTAGTTACATTTTATGGTTAGTACCACATGAATAATTTCCTCAGTATGTGTGTGTTGAGTTATTTCAGTAAAAATCAATAATTAAGCTACTTGGTAGGCTAAGGCAGGGGAACTGATTGAGGCTGGGAGTTCAAGGCTGTAGTGCATAACAATTGCACGTAGGAATAGCCACTGCACTCCAACCTGGGCAACATAGTAAGGCCCCCATCTCTAAGAAAAAAAATAATTTGTTATGTGATAAAATTTGCTAGTCTAGATATGGTAACCTCCATTTTAAAACAAATTTTGCTTTGAACTTATCAATGGAAGGGGAAAAAAATTCATTTATCAATTCTATGAGTTAGTCAATACCATCTAATATTTATTATTTTCGGTTAAAAAAGAAAACCTTAAGAAAGTCATCTTTTCATTTCATGGGAGGTGTAATTATTTAACTCATTAGAAGTAGTCAAACTGCTAAATTTTTTGGTGATTCATAGTAAGTAACTACAATGTGAAATTTTTTTAGTACTTTCTTTGACAATGCCAGCTTGGTGAATTGAGAAATGATGAAAGACAATAAATGCGTAACACTAATCATTGTTCTTTTTTTCATACAAAAAGGATAACCTGAAAACGTATTTCTTATGAAAGAAACTCATCGCTGCAGGTTTAGAAATCTGATACAACCTGAGTTTTACAAAAATACTAATATTAAAGCTCTCATTAATCTCTCATCAAAGATGATAGAAATTTCAGAAGTCCTTGAAATATGTTATTGCCTTTGAAAGTATTACATATAAAGCTATTTCTTATTTCAAAATAATACTTCAAGTCTCTAAAGCCATACCAAAACCTCAGGTTTCTTTTTCTGCTTCTCCATTGCTAACTAAATGTAGAGAGAGAATAAATTTATTAATGTTTAATACATATTGTTGTGAACAACAAAGGCAATCATTTAATAAATATACTTTTATTTACATTTAAATTCTTAATAAATATGTTGATTGCTAGTCTTTATTTTAAATACCTCTTTCAGTTTATAAGAATGTCCATCCTACACACAGACACACATGCACGCACACACACAAACACAAACACACACATTTGTATCTGCATTATTTTCTTGACTCTAAGATGCACAATTTTTCACCTTTTCAAGTTTCTGACATTGCAACGCTTCTTTAAATCAGTGGAGTCTTACAATTGCTTATTGGTTGGCAGGAATCATAATGGAGTTGTCATTGCTTGGCATTTCACTTGTATTTTGCTCTCTGCACATACACCAAAGTAGTAGAAATATTTAACAAAATTCTACCTTATAAGACTATTACAGTTTCATTGGCGAGGGTTTTTTCTTTTCTAACATAAAAATAATGGTGCCTTAGATTCAATGACATAAGAAACATATACATACATATGACTTTCAATTTATGTCCAAGTATATTCTCCCCCAATTCAATTTCATTAAAAGGTGGTTTGTACTCAATCTTTGCAATTCACTCCCCATATTATTATCTGGCTTCTGTTTCCACACTGCATTAAAGTTTCTGGGAAAATATAACTGATGCCTTTTAAATACTTAATTCTCAACTTCTCTCTCATTTCTGCACATCAAACCTTTGACTATTCCTTCCTTCTTGAAATTATCCCCCTTACCTTTCGTCACTTTGCTGAATCTTATCTATTATTTGTTACCATTATTTCTCTGTCTTATATATTCGAATATTTTCCTCTTAGATACTTAAGTCTTGCTATTCCTCACAGCTCTGTATTAAGTTCTTTCTCTCAACCATTACTAACTTCCTCTTAATTTCATTTAAAAATAGTTTCAAATATCACCAGTTTGCTCATGAATCCCAGATCAATATAATTTTCCCAGTCATTGGTCTTGATAATCAAATGCATATATCCAACATTTCATCACATACATTCTGACAATCTCATACCCATATAAAACTACAAATACCTAACATAGGCTCATAAATTTATTTGAGATATATATATCATATAAATACATATGATATATATATTTATGACATATACAGCTCTTTATTTAGCCATTTGTTTTAAACATTTCAGCTGCTATAACCAAATACCATAAACTGGGTGGATTACACACAGTGAACATTTATTTCTCAGTTCTGGAGATTAGAGAATCTAAGATCAAAGCTGAAGTAGATTTGTGTCTGGTGGGGAGCCATTTCCACAAATGGCACCTTCTAACTACATTCTCACATGGTGGAAAAATCAAGGACTTCCTGGGTTCTCTTTTATAAGGGCAGTAATGCCATTCATGAGGCCTTCACCATCACAACCTAATCACCCTGCAAAGGCCCCACTATCTGATACTATCACTTTGGTGATAAGGATTCAAAATACGAGTTTTGGAGGGATGTAAACATTCAGACCATAGCAATATGCAAACATATCATCTTGGCTCATATACTTTTATTCGTACTATAAATAGTTTCTCACACCAAATAAAAATACCAATAAGGTTTTCATTCTTTCATATCCTTATATAAAATTAATCTCTAGATTCGGCTGGGTTCACCTTCTAAATATATCTCCAGTCCTTTCTCCCTTCTTCATTTTTACTGCCGCTATCTTAATTCAAGTCTTCTTCAACACATTTCACTTTTGGAAAGGGCTTCTGTTTCTCCTGACTCTTCTGCTTTAACTCATCCTTTTGATTGCTTCAACAGTGACCCTTTGGAAAGAAAAAAACTGACTCATTCTGTCTCCTGATTAAATCCCCTTAAAAGCTCCGTGTTTCCTTTCAAGGAAAGTCAGACAGCCTACGGTACTGTGGGTGGTCCTGGCTACATCAGCAGAATCATCTCAGCTCTATCCTACATTTACATTTAATCATCAGACAGTTCCATTCTTCTCTAACTGCCAAATACAATCTGTTACCCCTTCCTCAACAGCTGTAATCTCTTATGTACTGCTTCAAAAATTCCCATCTATCTTTCTAAATGCAGGTCAGAAATGACTACAAGAGAAGGTTATCTGACTCTTCTACCATTACAGTCAAGGAATTTCACTTTTATTTGTTTCTTTGCATATCTGTATTTCCAACTGGCCTATGAATACCTGGAAAAAATCTTTCTCATTCATTTCTACATCTGCAGTGGTGTGAAAAGGGCTCAGATTTTAAGAGCAGCTCCATTTAAATTTATTAAATTATAAGTGAGAAAAAAGATAATATATGAATAAACAAAAAAACGAATTGATAAAGAGCTTTTAAAAATTAAATAAGTATACTCATTTTAAGCCTGACTTCATGAACTGGGTAAGATGTCCCATATATTATCATTACTGACGGCTGAGTTTGTGACTTTTATATTAAAGAGTGCCAGGATATGCCATTCATATGCTGTTTTTGCATAAGAATTATTTCACTCTAAAGGCACTTAAAAAACAGCAGATTCACAAAAAACCTTCTGACCTCCCTTTTCCTCCTGAAAGTAGAAGATAAAGCGCTATATGAGAGAAGATGTCTCCCTATACAAGGAGAACATAAACATTTTTATCAGCAGAGACAGGGAATCCAGGACAAGAAAATTCTCTGCAAACAGACCCTGATAAAATAAGTCTTATCTTCATTTAGCCTCCTCCTATACTGTATTTAAGCTTTTTTCACTATTGCTTTCTTTGTTCAACCTAGTATTAAACATTTAGATTTTGCCACTTCTTTGAGTCTTAATTTCCTTATGAAATCCCCTATATTATGTAAAACTTAAATTAAATATGCTTTTTTCTATTAATACGTTGAACAGAAAAGCAGATCCACAAACCCTCTCCATTGAGCTTAGGTCTTTCACAGCATGTTGGTTGTATCAAAAGTACGAACATCCCATGGACAAACGTGCAAGGTAAGATGTTCCAAATGCACAAAAGCTGCCAGTCTGGTTTAAAGTAAATCTGAACCAAAGACTTTCTTCCCCTATGTATTCTATCGGTTTAGACAATCATCAGATACTCCAAGAGTCAAAAACAAAGAGAAAAAAACTTGACTTTTTGGTGGAGAAGAGGCAACATCAAACTGCCAAAGAGTGTGGAATGGGAGAAATATTGTTGTGGTTACCCCTGAGTAATACAATCCCCAGTGTTTGCAATTAACTAAGAACTTCAAGAAAGCTAACTAATGCCTTAGGTAGGTTACTTACACTGAGACAGAAGACAAAGAAAGAGGAAGACAAAATGGCAGAGGAATTTGATGTGAAATAACACTGGAAGAAAAAGGCAAGAGAAAATATTTAAAATTCTATAAGCAATATTAAGGATTTTGCATCTTACCAAAAATTAATGGGAATAAGTTTAAAGCAGATTACTAAAATTATATGAGTGCATGTATATAAATCAAAACTATGTTTTCCCATAAAAAATTATAGTTACGTATATTAGCTAGGCATTGTGCTATGAATTTATCAATTATCTAAATATTAGCACTATAACAATCAGGTCAGTTAGAGAAGGACTAAAATTGAGAACATCATACCAGGAGAAAATTGAGGCTCAGTTACATTGTAAAATCTTACTCATATTTGCGCAGTTAGTAAATATCAGGGCTGAAATATGAGTGAGTCCTGGACAGGTAACTCCAGCACAAGATCACTTAGCCACAAGGTTACGAGTGTTTTCACAACAGCTGAGCTTGCTTTCTCTAACCACACCCACTACTGAAAGGGAAGATAAAGCCTTATCAGTAAGAAAAGGGAAGGCAGCAGGGTGATAAGTCTTCTCCTCCCTCTGAGGTGGGAAAACGCCCTGAGCTAGAGCTAGTTTCAATCCAAATCTTAGTTCCTAGAATAAACTTTTGCAACCATGAGGGTAAGAACTTGTTTAAAACCCTTGATGAAATACCTTACCATCTCCCCACGAAAGACAAAGCAAAAGGATTTGGGCCGGGCGCGGTGTTTCAAGCCTGTAAGAGTTGAAGTAAAGTGAGTAACCTCACAGACAGACCCAAGTACTACTGCAGGCAAGTTGGGCAAGAAGAGGACAAGAGACTCTTTATGGCAGCATCCCAGTCGGGAAAAGCAGAGCTGAAGCAGATCCTCTGTCTTTGTGACAGTGCCAGTAGGAATCTATCAGGGGTAGTTGCAGCTAATCTCAGAAATGGGGGTAACAGGAAACCAACCTGAACTTACATTGGAATATGATCATCACATTGAGATGGGGTCTGAGTTCAGTCCATGGAAACAGATCACACGATCATGGAGCCAGTGCCACAGACGGGAGAAGGGGAGGCAGCTGATTAGTCTGAAGAATGGACTGCTCTGGTACTCTCTGGATTTTTGTTCTGGTGTTTGAGGGAATTTTTTCTCTTGCCACGCCATTCCTCAGCCATTCTCCTCTATAAAGGTGGTGCCATTATTAGGTCAGGAAAGGGTAAATGTCACAAAAGATACCTCAATGCAAGCCCAACGCACTTGAGCTATTCTGTCACAATGAATGTTTGAGGAACCTTCCAATGTCTTGAAAATAGTACCTTCTACCAAGAAATAAGATGAACTTGGACTCCAAAATAGTCAAAGGAAGGCATTGTTCTTTTGCTTTTCATTCTCATTATGCTTTTGTACTTGGTAATTCATGATCCACCTGTCATTAAAACAACCCACAATTCATAGGAAGGGAGCAGGGGGTATCCATGTCTCTTCCTTCTGGTTCAATAATTTCCTTGTCTCTGAACACAATTCCAACTTTATTATGGAGATTTCTAAGAAGTCTACCTCATATTACAAAAAACTTTAATACCTTTGCAAAAATGTATGATGAACTAGTTTATCCCATGTGGTCAGTCTGATTGTTTTATATAAATAAGTATTTTATTTAAATATTGGTAACCAAAAAATAATGAGTGATTATGTCAGTATGCAAAAATATACTACTTTTGAAATCCTAACAATGACTGGCATTTTGGCCACAATTTGAATTAACTATACCCTTATACACCAATTTATTAGAAACAATAATATTATATTATAATATATACTTTTATATGTAATATAGGTATATTATTCAATTAATCAAATAAACCTTAGGTATGTAACAGTCTGTTATTTTATAAAAATACAAAATATGAAATAGAATTTAATGTTTATTCAGGGAGCTAAAATGACAGGAAATTTTCTGATAAGCAAAAAATGTTTGTTTTCTCTCTGGGGGAAAAATTCCTTTCAAAATTTGAAAAACTACCTTAAAAAATACATAGTTAATTTCCATTTCACTTAACTTGCTATTTAACTTGGGTACTTGACACATAAATTTCAAAAAGATATTGGGAGCCATTTATTTCTAAAGTTTGTTCCTTTTTCATTTTCATTTCATGAATCTGAAATAAGCACATTAACATAAAACAAATATAACATTTTAAAAAAAAAGGAAAAAAATATTATTCTATTTAGTATTTCACTATCTCTGTTCAAATACCTAAAAGTAATACTAAGGCTATGCTTCCCAAACTAGAATGCATCTATGGTAGGTGGGATTGAGACTGTACTTTTGATTTCCACTCCCTCGTTCCCATGTCTCTGTGTAATCCCAACCCTTGAGTGTGGGTGACACAACTTGCTGCTTACCAAATTAATATGGCAAAGGTAAAGGAATTTTTCAGATGTAATATCCTTATCAGTGGACTCTAAGTTTATCAAAAGGTAGATTGTTCCGGGCAGGCCTAAGCTAATTAGATGAGCCCTCTAAAAGAAATTCAGCTCTGCATTTCCTCAGACTGGGCTGCCACCATGAATAGCCTGTTGACTCCCACGTCCTCCTCACCGTGTGTGCTGCAGCACTCATATCTGTTCATGAGACTGCTCACTTCATTCTACTTCAAGTCATTTGCTTTTAATCTTCTGTGGGAAGATGCTGAAGTAGTTTAGTGAGGGTTTTAAAAAAGTTCTTGCTCTCACGGTTGTAAAAGTTTATTCCAGGAAATGACATCTGGATGGGGAACTAGCTCTCCTGCAAGACATTTCCCCACTTGGAGGAAGAAGACTCACTGTCTTATATTACAAGGATATAATCACGCATACAATACCAAATTGTTTTTTTTTAAATAATAACACAATGGTAGTTAAAGTCTCTATACTTTGGTTGAGGTAACCGTCATTCCTAGAAGTGCTCCTAACTCCTCTACAAGACTAGCTTTGTAATTTCGCTCTTTAGAGACACAGTTGCACAGCTCACAGTTTATCTCCTTCAAAGAAATGGTGCAGACTGCTCACATCTTAGCCTTTCTTGGGTCCTCCTGTTATGACTTCCATTAGTGTCCTGTGACATTGTGGTGTTTTTATCTTTGTAACCCTAATTAAATAGACATGCCATGAAACATGATTATTTCCTGAATAAATGAAAATAAAAACTATATCTGACTCCTCATAGTAGGAAAGTTATATTATATTTATGTCATATTGGTTTACATATTTTCTCCAGTAGAGGTTTAGCATGTATATTTTATTTTTGAATTAAAAATAGACCCTTTGTTTTTCAAAATGAATATCTGAAGTGATGTTTGAAATTGCCCATAAAGCTTTTATTTTTCTCTCTTGCATATGTTATTTGTACAAAATTATAGCTGGGAACAAACTGCTATGGGGAATAGAATCCCTAATATGTCATATGCTAAGGATATATCACACTCAAAGCGATCACTGAATTGAGCCAACTTTTCAATTTGATTATCTGTTTGTTAATTAGCCTGGTTGATACATTGTCAACAACCTGCTGCCTCTGAAAGGCCTTAGTGAGATCACTGAGTTTTGTCTAAGAAGTTGAAATTTTCCAGAAATACTCAGGGATTAATTAGTTTCTTAAAATTAGAAAATTGCTGTTAATTGTAAGGATCATGTACGAAGGTCCTTCACTGCCTGAGGCCGTATCCAGAACGTTATGGAATTGGATTTGCCCAAAGGAGTGCAATCTGGGTATGAATATGCCATCTTGATAGTTTATGGGTTTATGAGCAATGAGACAAAAACGATAATGGGGATAAAGTAGCACTGCCAAATATTGTTTTAATTATTTTTTATATTTAATCTAAATGTATATTTGAATAATGTTTCCTCACATTTCAAATGAATGTAAAAACAGTCTAAGGGCTAGCTGAAATGTTACCTAAGTTTGAATATCATGTTGTGGCTCCCATAAGCAGAAATGAATAAATGGGCAAAATTTGAGAGAGGTAGTTTTCATGCGTGTGGACGAGATATAATCAAACCTGCAAAACTGTAGAGAAAGAAAATTGTGAAGTCACTACTTCTGATTGCAAATTTTCTTAACTAATTCGTTTTCTAATTTATGTATGGCAAAATTCACTCTTTCTGGTATACATTTGGTGTTTTAGTCATGAAGTTCTTGCCTCTGCCTATATCCTTAATGGTATTGCCTAGGTTTTCTTCCAGGGTTTTTATGGTGCTAGGTCTTATGTTTACATTTTTAATCCATCTTGAATTAATTTTTGTATAAGGTATAAGGAAGGGATCCAGTTACAGCTTTCTGGATATGGCTAGCCAGTTTTCCCAACACCATTTATTAAATAGGGAATCCATTCCCATGCTTGTTTTCGTCAGGTATGTTCAAAGATCAGATGGTTGTAGATGTGTGGTGTTATTTCTGAGGCCTCTGTTCTGATACATTGGTCTATATCTCTGTTTTGGTTCCAGGACCATACTGTTTTGATTTCTGTAGTCTTCTGGTATAGTTTGAAGTACCTGCAGCTTTGGGTTTTTTTTGTTTGTATGTCTGTTTGTTTTGCTTTTTTTGTTTAGTATTGTCTTGGCTATGCAGGCTCTTTTATGGTTCCATATTTTAAGGTGATTTTTTTTCCCAATTCTGTGAAGAAAGTAATTGGTAGCCTGATGGGGATAGCATTGAATCCATAAATTACTTTGGGCAGTATGGCCATTTTCATGATACTGATTCTTCCTAACCATGAGCATGAAATGTTTTTCCATCTATTTGTGTCCTCTCTTATTTCCTTGAGCAGTAGTTTCTCCTTGAAGAACTACAAACGTTGACATCCTTCACATATCTTCTTTGTTGTTTTCCTAGGTATTTTATTCTCTTTGTAGCAGTTGTGAATGGAAATTCACTCATGATTTGGCTCTCTGCTTGTCTGTTATTGGTGTATAGGAATGCTTGTGATTTTTGCACATTGACTGTTTATCCTGAGAGTTTGCTGAAGTTCCTTACCATCTGAAGTAGATTCTGGGCTGAGATGATGGGGTCTTCTAAATATACAATCACTTAGTCTGCAAACAGAGACAATCTGACTTACTCTTTTCCTAACTGAATACATTTTATTACTTTTTCTTGCCTGATTGTCCTAGCCAAAATTTCTAATACTACGTTGAACATGAATGGTGAGAGACGGCATCCTTCTCTTGTGCCAGTTTTCAAAGGGAATGCTTCCAGTTTTTGTCCACTCAGTATGACATTGGCTGTGGGTCTGTCATATATAGCTCTTATTATTTTGAGAAATGTTCCATCGATATCTAGTTTATTGAGAATTTTTAACATAAAGGGCTGTTGAATTGTGTCGAAGGCCTTCTCTGCATCTATTGAGATAATCATGTGATTTTTGTTTTTGGTTCTGTTTATGTGATAGATTACATTTATAAATTTGTGTATGTTGAACCAAGCTTGCATCCCATAGATGAAGCTGACTTGATCATGATGGATAAGATTTTTGATGTGCTGTTGGATTCCGTTTGCCAGTATTTTATTGAAGATTTAAAGTGGATGCGAAATCCACATTAAAATTTTCTTTCAGTTTTTTCTAAGTTTATATGTCTTCTAAGTTTGTGAGTAGGTTAAGATCATGCTACCTACTGTTATGCATGCAAATATACACTCACACATACAAACAAATGTATGATGCTACAAACATGATAAGCATTTGTTTCATTTCCTTAAAAACTAAAACTATTTTTCATACTAGCAGCCACATCTCCCCTGACTGGTGGTAGAACAACTTGGTCTTCAACACTGGGGTCTGTCATATTCAATACTTCATTTCTAGCATCTTTATGTCCTTAAGCAGCATAGTGGCCAAAAGGAAATAGCAAAGAAGATCACATATGGAAGGCATATGGGACAGGCCTGGGAGTGACAATCAACCATTTTGCCCTTAATATCCTGCTACTTGACCATACCGTACTGCAAATTTAGCTAAGATATGTGGTTTATCTGAATGTCTAGAAAAAGAAAAATCAGTTGAATAAATTGCTTGCATCTCTCATAGCCAACTATAATTTTATGGCTGATCTTGAAAATTGGTTTTCTAAAACTTAAATATACAAATATATCACCTAAATTTTTTGAGTTTTCTTTGTTTTTAAAAACAGCATCCTGTAAACATGAATAGTCTTGAAATTAATGTAACATTTTCATTATTTTCATAAAATTCTCTATAATATTTGAAGCAATACTTATACTAATGAATTATATGCCTATGCATACCTATGTATAGTTTTTCTACTTATATTTGCTTAAAATTTTCTTCGTTATAGCACAGTCTTAAAAAATTCATACAATGGTTTCCAAATGCATACATTTAAGCATTTGTTTTCTTAAATATAAGTCTAGAACACACATGAATACACTACACACACATTTGTTATATACTTGTATATGCCATACAGGTAAATATAGAAGTCCATACATGCACGCATGATCAGTTTTATTCAGTATTATAATTTTTGGAAATAAATTGTATAAGGTAATATAACTGATCATAAAACATAATTTAGATATTTTAATATAGTTTTATCAATATCAACCAATAAGCTGATGATAATTTATTCACCTTTGTCCAAGTCCAGTTTTGTTACCTAATCTTACAGATTTACATTCGTACTTTGTTCCATTAGTAACAATGTAAATCTTCAAGATTAGGTAACAAAAATGCTTTCCAATTTTTCTTCAAAGTACTTTGGTTCCCTCATCCCAATCATCATACCAAGAAAGAAGTAAAGAAAGTATCAAAAGTAAGCATGAATGAAAATATGGGTTAGCAATGATAATTCAGTAAATTTAGCTTGAGACAAATTTCCCTCAAAACAAGTATTTGAATATTAGTATGCTATGAATAATTGAGACATTACAGATGTTACTATATGAATTACAGAAACATATACTTCGTAGAATAATAATATTACTTTTAAAAATTATAATGGAAAAGGAAGTATTTGGCATCTAAGTCTAACATATTTGTATGAGGTGATCCTAGGGGGAAAAAAATATTAGAACATCATTGTAAAATTATACACCACCCTAGATTGTATTTTAATGTGTTTCAGAATACCTCAACAATGACATCAAATACAATGTTGTTACACTAAAAAAACTTAAATTAACAATCATTCTATTTGTGCTCTGAAATAATATTTATATTCAGATTTGGATTTTATTATGTTGATGTTTTATTTACACTTTGAGTTACTACATTAATAATAATAGGCTAAATCAAGTTTATCCTAATTTCATGTTTCACCAACTTTGCTTTTATACATATTTGCATAATTTCTTGCAAACAGTAATCACAGTAATTCAGCTATCTATAACCGGCTCTAACCATGTCATTCATGATTGCAGAAAACAGAAATTAACATTTCTAGAAGCTCAATAACATAATATTGGCTACTCTTAAGGAAAAGGCAGCAGGTGTGGCAGTGGGCAGCAGTCATTTGTCAGCTGAAGAAAACCATAATGGTGGCTTCAAGAAAATTATGCTAATGTAAAAGTAATGCTTCTCAGTACCATTATTACTACTGTGCACCATCGGAATGATAACGAAGACTAAAGCACTTCCGAATTTCCAAATAAATTTTCCTGTAGTAGTGTTTTTCAGATTCATTTTGAGATTCTGTGAGTCAGGAGTTAGACACATAGAAGGCACTTAATCATAAATGAGTTGAATGTGACCTACAAAGAAGTTATAATTGGCTAATACTGTATTCTCTCATATAATAATTTTTTTAATGAATCTAAGTTTTCAGTGTTTATGTAACTTGAATATTTCATAATATGTTAGGGTTCCTTCTCTCCTTTACACATGTTTAAGTTTCTTAGTAAATGGCGTGTCAAAATATTCTGTTCTTACTAATGACTCAAACTCACAAGTTGAATGTGAGCCCTGAACTTGATTAAAAGTGTGAACTTCAGCAGCAAAACACACTGCCACGCGTGTACCTATGCAACTATCTTGCATGTTCTGCGCATGTACCCCAAAACCTAAAATGCAATAAAAATTAAAAAAAAAAGTGTGAACTTCAAAAAGTAAATTCATCTCTCTTGATTTTTAATTTATTTATCTATTAAAAAAGGAAATAGTAACCAGTCTATTAATTTTAAATTGCCATTGTAAGGGTCAATAATACTATGTGTATGAAAGCACTTAGTGAATTTCAAAGCATGTCATTAAACTATAATTGTTACTTAATATTTCATGACAAAAATTAGACTCCATTAAATTAAGTCAATATTGAGAGGAAATATGTAATCCATCATTTTACAAACCTAAATATTGATATATAATTGAATACAGTTAAAATCTGCTAAATCAAAAGGTGTTTGTTTGTTTCAGACAGAGTTTTGCTCTTTGTTGCCCAGGCTAGAGTATAATGGTGCTATCTCGGCTCACTGCAACCTCCACCTCCCAGATTCAAGCAATTCTCCTGCCTCAGCCTCCTAAGTAGGTGGGATTACAGGCATCCACCACCATGCCTGGCTAATTTTTGTATTTTTTTTAGTAGGGACTGGGATTCACCATGTTGGCCAGGCTGAACTCAAACTCCTGACCTCAGATGATCTGTCTGCCTCAGCCTCCCAAAGTGCTGGGATTACAGGCATGAGCCACACTGCCAGGCCTCAAAAGGTTTTTAAATAGCAGAAAAATCTGGTTAAATGCAGAAACTTTCTCTCACCTACTTCTGCTTGGCAAATGAATAGACCAAGGGTAAGCATGATTACATTTGATAAAATTCCAATGTCTGAAATAGGCATATGAGCCCCATGATGAGAAAGCTGAAGAGCAGAAGTATAACCTCCAGTTGTAGAGCTAGATGAGAGATGAGAGAGCTAGAATTTTCTCACATTGACTACTGTGTTGCCCAAGATGAAGTCCATAATCTTAAACCAATGGTGCACAATTTTTCAATCTCCATGAATTAATTAAATTGTATTCAGCAGAATTGTGTAGTCGAATAAACATGGCCATGAAGTCTTTGCTGTTATTCCCATTGAAAGTCAGATTTTATTTCCCCACCCATTAAATCTGAACTGATTTTAATGATGTTTTTGGCCAACTGTATTTACTGGAAGTGACATTCTAGATGGCAAGACCAAGTCAAGTGACACCTGATAGGTTTCACTGGGACCCCTTGGAATATTCATTCTTGGGGCCTGTTTTTCCATGTAAAAGTTTGACTATGCTGCTGAATAGATAACATGAAGAGGCCCTTGGGCTACCTGGAGCACAGGAGGAGTACAGCGGAGCCCAGACATCCCTCTCAAGATGTCAAGAATGAACATCTTGGAAACTCCAGATTTGTGAGCTGCCTGATGAATAACATTTACTGATCCATGTTGAGATCAGGTAAAACGAGAATAATCCAGATGATCCTTGCCTGAATTTCTGACCCACAAAATTATGAGATATGTTAAAATATTTGTGCATTATGCCATAAATATTTAGGAGAGATTTTTTTACATCAGAATATGTAGATGATCAATTTTAGGAAATGAAATGACTTCTCTATCATTTTTATAATAAAATGATACATAAGCTAAGGGTAATATCATTTGCGGGCTTTCAGAAAACTATCACTATGCAGCTTAGAGATACAATGCCTATAACTAAAGTATGCTTCCACAGGTTCATCCATTTTAGAAATTCTAACTTAAAATGATTATATGACAAAAGTATTTTTGGAATATTACATAAAATATTAAAATGTGAATCAATCCTGGACTAAGATTTGGAGAAATACCTCACTGAAGGTTACTTTTGTTTGAATAGCAGACCTTATCCAGATCTCAAAACGATAAATGTAGCAAGTGGTTTTAATCCACTCTGATAAAGAAAGATTTCTGTTCTTTTCAATCATTTTCCATGGGTTTTATGTTTAATAACTCTATATTGCTTTCTTGACACAATGAGTGAAAAAAGAAATTAACAGCTACAAAAACAAAGCCATTAATAAGCAAACCACTGCAACCAGTAAATGGAAACTCTCAGTATCTTTTGCTCATCTTCAAAAATAATGTTTTCTTTCTACGATTGCTTTAGGTTGTGTTCCTATGAGTGGTATATTTAGTGCTTCTTTTATAAAAATCATGCAAATATTTTAAAATTCATTATGTCTCAAAAAATTCACAAGCAAAAATATCTCTAACAAGTACAAGTGAAAGAGCTGAAAAATTCCACAAACCTAAAAAATTCCACAAACACATGTTCTTTGTAATCAGAACACTATACTATAGTACGTAGAATATGAAAGTTGGCTAAGAGTATCATTTCTTTTAACTCAAGTGCTTCTAAAAGAAATTAAATCTCTTTTTGATATGAGGAGACATGAATATGGATCTCATAAAGATACATCAATTTTTACTAATTAAAAAGCTTTTAAAAAATTAAATCACACAATTCTGATTTTAAAAACAGTCAAAATTACCTAAAATACATATACAAAATCCTTTCGGAAAAAAACAGTGATAATTACAAATCCCTACACTTACACTGAACAAAGAATCATTTTCCACATTATCTTTTGACATAAAGAGAACAAAATCAAATATACCCCTTATGTTTTCATATTTTATGATATGTAAAATGGAAACAATTGTTGCATTTTCAAGTAATAATAACTTTCCCATGTCACTTTGAGAAAAAATAATCATTCTGAATGTTCTCATACAATTGGTCTATTAAAAGCAACTGCAGAATCTTTAATTTTAGATGATGAAGATGAAAGAAAAAGAGATTATCATTATCCAAATAAATAAATAGTTAAGAAGCATACATCTTTCTCTGGTAAACAGATTAAATCAAGTCAATCACATTATCACTGTGATTAATATATTGAAGAAATGTCTTCCCATTTCCTTCTGAGAAGTGAATATTTTTCTTAAATATATATACATATACATACATATATATATATACATATACATACATATATATATATATACATAGATAGATATATACATAGATATACTTACATATACATATATATTCTTTTTAATTATACTTTAAGTTCTGGGATACATGTGCAGAATGTGCAGGTTACACAGGTATACATGTTCTATGGTAGTTTGCTGCATCCATCCTCCCATCATCTACATCAGGTATTTCTTCTAATGCTATCCCTCCCCAATCCCCCCACCCCCTGCTACCCCTCCCCTATCCCTTCACCCCCCTACAGGCCCTGATGTGTGAAGTTCCCTTCCCTATATCCATGTGTCCTCATTATTCAACACCCACTTATAAGTAAGAACATGAGGTGTTTGCTTTTCTGTTCTTGTGACAGTTTGCTGAGAATGATGGTTTCCAGCTTCATTCATGTCCCTGAAAAGGACATGAACCCATCATTTTTTATGGCTGCATAGTATTCCATAGTGTATATGTGCCACATTTTCTTTATCTAGTCTATCATTGAAAGGCATCTGGGTTGGCTGCAAGTCATTGCTATTGTAAACAGTGCTACAATAAACATAGGTGGTCATGTATCTTTATAATAGAATAATTTATAATCCTTTGGGTATATACTCAGTAATGGCATTGCTGGGTCCAATGGTATTCCTATTTCTAGATTCTCGAGAAATCGCCACATTGTCTTCCACAATGGTTAAACTAGTTTACACTCCCACCAACAGTGTAAAAGTGTTCCTGTTTCTCCATATCCTCTCCAGCATCTGTTGTCTCCAGATTTTTTAATGATTGCCATTCCAAGTGGGGTGAGACGATATCTCAATGTGGTTTTGATTTGCATTTCTTTAATGACCAGTGATGATGAGCTTTTTTTTTGGGGGGGGGAGGAAGGGAGGAAGGCAGGAAGAGGGGGAAGGAGGAAGGGAGGGAGGAAGGAAGGGATGAAGGAAGGAAGGAAGGAAGGAACGAAGGAAGGGAGGAAGGGAGGGAGGAAGGGAGGGAGGGAGCGAGGGAAGGGAAGGAAGGAAATCAAGCAATGAGAGAGATATTGCCGACCTGGATCTAGAGCTTTACCAGTTGATTTCTTTCTTTTTTTGAGAGAGGGAAAGAAAGAAAAAAAATGAGTAAAGGAGAGGAAGAAAGAGGAAGAGAGAGAGGGAGGGTGAACGAAAATATTGCTTTATTCTGAAAAAAAATGGGTATTAATAATGACCAATCAATGTTTCATTTAAACCTATGAGTAGATGTGATGTGGTATTGACAAGAATGTATAT
>CM052667.1:754890-790911 GCA_028533165.1 Leontopithecus rosalia | reverse complement strand
CTCCTCCAAACCCCGGTCAGAAGGGGAGCCAGCCCCGCTTAGTCAGCTCCGAGAGCTGCTGTGCAGAGGTGCCGGCAAAACTACTGCCCCGCGTGGCTCCTCTACTGGGAATCTTCTGCTCCTGAGCGACCAGAATTTGTCTCAAAGTGTGGCGTCCTCTAGTTCTATGAGCTGCAATCCCGAGATGTTAGCCATCGGCCATCTTGGATCTTTCCCCAATGAGCTTTTTTCATGTTTGTTGGCTACATAAATATATTTAAAGAGCACACTACTCCACATGTAATAATAAAATTGTTCTACGTCTTTAAGTTGGCTATACTTGTTAACGTAATAAAGGCAATATGTTATTTTTTAACAAAAATTGGAGCTATAATAATTCATATTAAGTTGGAAATATGCCTAGAAACATCCTACTCTGAAAGCACTTTTGCAATACCTGTCATCACCTGCCTGGTTCTTCCTGAAACCCTGCAGAGCATATGGTTGTAGAGACTACTGAAGCTCCTCCAACATATGCAGTCATTTCATTATTAGATATAAAACCCTAGAAATTCAGAGATAATTCAATCAACAGTGAACAAAAAATTGACCCTGCTTTTAATCAAAGAAAGATCTGCCTTTGTCACTTAAATACGTGTGTGTGTGTGTGTGTGTGTGTGTGTGTGTGTGTGTGTGTATTCAGTCTTCAAACCACAGCTTGTCTAAACACAGCTCATGATGGCCTTTCTAAGATCAATGATCTTCCTGTTCTGTAACATAGCTTTCAAAAGTAAGGGTCAACTCTTGCAGCTAAATGCATAAGTGGCTTTTCCTATTAACATCATATTGTCAAGGCCATCCTTAGATGTTGAAAAAATTTTGGAAAAGAAGAAATGTAGAAAAGGAGAATTCATTTTGTCTTTGTTTTTACCCAGTGATGTCTATGAGAAATTAATTTATCGAATGTGAAGAATATTCTATTTCTAAAAAAAGGATTAGGCCTCTGGGGCCACCTAAATGTAGAAACACATCAATATTTATGCAATACGCGAATATTTCCATCAAAATTAGAAAACAGATAGCTGTAAATATTATGACATAGAAGATTCACATAGTAGTGTGGTGGTGTCTAAGCAGCTATTAGCACAAGAGGTTTGAGTTTACAGTATATAATGTGGCCAGCACATTCTCTGCGTACTCAGTGCCTAAGCGTGCGTAAGGCCTGAAATGTGTGAACATGCATTTCAGCTAACCTAAATTGTATCAAAAGGAATTTCGCCTCTCTTTGACAGAAATGGAAGGTGAGCTTGAAAAAGTGTAGCAGTGTGGCTTTATCAGTATGCAAAAGCAGAGACTGCAAAAGAAAGGAAATCTTTCTTAACTGGAGGTTATACCTTTTAGGTAATCTTAAACAACTGTTTTAGTTAGGATTTGGTTTAGCTAAAAATAATGAAAACAAAGTAAGAGTGGTTTTCCTTCTAAAAAAGAGAGAAATTTGATCTTCTTCCACAGGAAGGAACTTTTACTTTGTGCAGGGCGATGTTCACATGCAGACTCCACAACCATCAGAAAACTCAGCTCTTTGGGCTGAGTTTCCAGCGATACTAGTGTGCAACCACTTGCCTCAATTCCTTCACAGCTGCTATCATTCCAGCCATAGTCACTTTCAAATAGCGAAGAGAGACAGGAACAAATATTTGTCTCCCCTCTACCAAGGGCACACCTCAGAGGTTACAAACAACTCTTCCACTACATCTCTATTACAGGAAATATTGGGGACTCTAACATCTTTCCAAACTAGGAAGTAGCGGAAAGACCAAAGAATAACTTGGAGAAGTCCAACTTGGCAAGTAGGAAAGTTTATTGGGACTTACATACAGGGCACTTCTGGGCAGCAACATGACAGCTTTAGGGATCCACCCTGCCACCCATCGCTAATATGCTTTTAAGCTAACTTTCTGGCTTTTCGTCTACTGTGTATATGCGCTAAGACTATTTTCAATGGGATGTTCCCAGCTATGCTGTGGGATGTTTGGTTTCTCAAGCACCTTGGCCTTGGCTCACACCCCAGCCTTCAGCATTCAAGCGGAGAGCATACACCCTTTAATAACCTGGTGGAATGCGTGCCCCACTGCAATATCCTTAGCCAATGCTAAGTCACATCGTATAACTATAACTAGTTGCAAAGAAAGCAGGGAAATATAATATTTAGCAAGGTAAATGTACACAGTAAAGTATGGGGATTCCATAAATTTGAGGGAAAAAAGAATGAAAATTTGGTAAGGAAACCATAGTCTCTACCACAACCAGTGTAATTTCAGTTAGTTTCAAAATTATATACAGCTAACACTTATAGGGGATGAAACTGGCTTCCATGCATTAGTAAAATTAGTTGGCTCAAATAAAGAGACTACTATAAACCATAGAAACTTTTGTTATGAATTTATAACTGTTGGGATGGTATATTTTTCCCTTTACCATTCTAAATCTTGATTTATAGCTTATCCTTCAATACTAACCATATAATTGAATATAGCAGAAAAAATAAAGATTGATTATCTTTTGCCAGACTGGTATGTGTGTGTTCTTCTACACCATACCGAAAACATATTCAGTGGCAGAATTTGATAATATTCATAATTTTCTCTATTTTCTTCCTAATAATTGCTCTCTGAAATCACATTAAGGTAGAAACTATCATTCACCTTTTGAGACATTCTTTTTTTACTGTGGTAAGTAAACATAGCATAAAATTTATCATATAATCTTTTATAAAATTTACCAGTAACACTATAAGTACGTTCACATTGTTAATTAACACCAACATTCATCTTCAAAACTTTTTCATCTTCTCCAGCTGAAACTTTGTACTCATTAAATAAAGCTCCATTCCTCCCTGTATGTCACCCTTCTGCTTTCCGTCTCTTAGAATATGACTATTTTAGGTACTTCATGTAAGTATGAACACACAATATTTGTCTATTTGTGATTGAATTATCTCACTTATCATAATGTATTCAAGGTTTACTCATGTCATAGCATATGTCAGCATCTCCTTATGTTTAAGGCTGAATAATTTTATGTTTTATGTATATATCACATTCTGTTTATCCATTCTTCTGTGAAGGGGCAATTGGATTGCTTCCACCTTCTGGCTATTATGAATAATGCTGCTATGTACATGGCTACAAAAACATCTGAGTCCCTGCCTCCACTTCTTTTGGATATTCGATATTCAATTTTTTGAGAAATTGCCATACCGTTTTTCACAGTGGCTGTACAATTTTACATTCCCACTAGCAATGCTCAGGGGCTCCAATTTCTCCATCCTTCCCAATGCTCATTATTTTCTGTTTATTTGGTTTTAATAATAGGTATTCTAATAAGTATGAAGTGGTATCTCTTTGTGGTTTTGATTTGCAACTCTCGATGTATTCTTTAGTTTTTAAATATCCGCTTTAGAGAAATACCAGTACAAGTTCTTTGCTAAGTTTTTTAATCATAGTGGTTTTTTTTGTTCTTGATTAGTAAGAGTTTCTTTTTGATTCTGTTAAATTCTTTCGTAAATATATAATTTACAGACATTTTTCACATTCCATAGGTTGTCTTTTCACCCTATTGATAGTGTCCTTTGATGTGCAAAACTTAACATTTATTTTAAAAAGCATTTTGACATAATGTATTTAACATTTTTTGTGACCTGACTGACACATTCATTTTTACAGTTATAGCTAATGTTCTATATCAGATTAGTCTTAATACACTTTTTATACCATAGTTTACAAGCAATCATTACTTAATTTTTGAAAACATCTCTTCAACTATAACATGGGTTTCAAGTAATAATTTTAAAAGTATCATTTTCCTTATTGTGTCACAATCATTTTTGTCCAAAAATTAAATGATTGAAATTCTTCTTACATTTTGTATGACATTGATTCTGTTTCTTTATATCATATTTTCAACAGTTTACAAATAGTTTAACAAGCTTTATGTTGATAATAGGATGGGAGTCCTGATTACTACCTATACTTACAATATATATACAACGTTTACATAAACTCTATTTGCATAATGACTTTTAAATTTCAAATAACTACTCTTCATCCATTTATCCATTTTTGCACGTTGGGTTTATACTACATACAATAACCTGGGAGCAGTGGCTCACACTTGTAATTTCAACATTTTTGGAGGCTGAGGTGGGAGGATCACTTAAGCCCAGAAGTTTAAGACCAGGCTGGGCAACATAGAGAAATTCTTTCTCTACAAAAATAGAAAATTAGCCAGATGTTCTAAGGCTCACCTATAGTCCCAGCTCCCTGGGAGGCTGGGGCAGGAGTACCACTTGAGCCCAAAGTTTGAGGCTGCAGTGAGCTATCATTACATCACTGTACTCCAACCTGGGTAACAAAACAAGACCCTGACTCAAAAAACAAAATATAATACAATAAAAGCACCAGAATACAAGCACATACTATCACATAGAATTGAATGTTCTCTGAGACAACTGAACTAAGCAATCCTTTAAGCACATGGACTACAAAGGTGACCTTCCTCAATATAAACCTAATCATGCCCACCTTCCACTCTCATCTTAAGGTTTTCTATGGGCTATTAAATAAAATCCAGTATTTTTGTTGTCATATACAAAGCCTTTTCACATATCATTCTAGTTTTATGTCACTTCAGCTAGGTCATACACTTCTGTTCCTCTAAGTTTAGGGGTGTACTGTACCTAAGTAATACCTACATTAAGTCAGCCTACAAAATTCTATGTATCATGTAAGACCCAGGTTAAGTCATTCTTATGTATGTGTATATGATTATTTTTTTCATGTACTTACAAGAAAACAAACGGTTCACATACTGTATTAATTGATAGTGGAAGAGACAAAATAACAGGCTTATATTACATACCACACAATAATGTATTAGTAGTATTTTATATATTATATAACTGATACTTAAAGAATAGTAACTTTTTCTGATATATTATTTCAAAGGGTTTAGCTTTGGCAGTCTCAATGTTATTTGAAATAAGTGCTTTCAGTCTTTCAGTTGATTTATTTATGAAATTTTAGTATTTTTCTATTACATGTAAGACTGAGAATGTAATGATTTTTTGGTAGAAATATTATTATATCAGAAGTCTTTATTATAGAAATAATTCATGTAATGGTGTAAATGGTCTATTTGGACCTTGGTATGTTTTGGATCTGAATCCCCACCTAAATTTTGTGTCCAATTGTAATCCCCAATGTTTGAGGTGGGGACTGGTGGGACATAATTAGAACATGGGGGTGGTTTCTCATGGCTAAACATCACCACTCCTTGTTACTGTAGAGTGAGTTTCTCATGAGATCTCATTGTTTAAAAGCATGTAGCCATTCTCCCCCATCTCTCTTTCTCTTTCTCTAGCCATGTAAAATATACCTTCTTCCCCTTTGCTTTCTGCCATATTTGTATGTTTCTTGAGGCCTCCGCAGCCATAATTTCTGCACAGCCTGTGGAACCATGAGCCAATTTAATCTCTTTTCTTTATAAATTACCCTGTCTCAGGTATTTCTTTATACAACATGAGAACAGTCTAACACAGAAAGTTGGTACCAAGGATTGGGCACTGCTATACAGATACCTGAAAATGTGGAAGCAGCTTTGAATGTGAGTAATGAACAAAGGCTGGAACAGTTTGGAGGGCCCAGAAGAAGACAGAAAAATGAGGGAATATTTGGACCTCCATAGAGACTTGCTAAATTGTTATGAACAAAATGTTGGTAGTGATATGGAGAATAAGGCCAGGCTGAAGGCATCTTAGACGGAAATGGGGAACTCTCTGGGAACTGAAGCAAAGGTCACTTTTGTTTCTTAGCAAAGCAACTGGCTGCACATTGTGCCCCTGCACTAGGGATCTGTGTAACATTCAACTTGAGAAAGATGATTTAGGAAGAAATTTCTAGGCATCAAAGTGTTCAAGACGTGACCTGGCTGCTTCTAATAGCCAACAGAGGTGAGCGAAGAAATGACCTGAAGCTGAAATTTACATTTAAAAGGAAAGCAGAGGGAAAGTTAAGAAAATTTGCAGCCAGCCATGCAGTAGGAAAGAAAAAAGAAAAAAAAAACAAAAAAGCATCTCCGGGGAGAAATTCAAGCAGGCTGCAGAAATGTATATAACTAAAAGGAAGGTAATTGCTAATAGCCAAGACAAAGGGAAAAATTTCTTGAAGGCATTTGAGAGACATTTGATTTGAGTATACTTCACAATAAATTTAAAAACTAAAAATAAATGTTTTATATAACAAGAAAGTAGTTAAATAAAATATGCTTTATATGCCAGTATACTTGATAGAAAACAACATATAAATACTAATTGCAAAGTTATTTCAGTAAAAAGATGAGAAACAAATGCGGATTTGTATCATTGGAATACAGATGAAACAAGAGAAACAATTCTGGCTACATATTGTCATTTTTTTATAACAGCTCTTATAAATACAGACATTTCAAAAAGAAGAAAGTCTAGATTTTGGATTTGAGCAACTACTTCGTAAAGATGTGAAAAACAGAGAGAAGCATAATTTTTTTTGAAAGAGTATTAAAGTTCTATAATTCGTAAGTTTTAGCTGCCTATCAAATATCTAATGATTGCTGTTAAGATGAACATATGAAAGCAAAAAGACCACGAAATTTTATATATATATATATATCGTGCATAATATAATTATATAATGTGTAATTTTCAGATAGAAAAAACAATTATTATTTTTAATGAGAAGAAACAAAGATAAAATAAGATGAGAAGAAATTTCTTACTGAAAACAATACAAGCTAGAATATAGTGGAACAATGTAAGAATCTAAAGAACACATTTCCAATCAAAGTACTAGTAGCTGATTATAGATAGTAAAGAGCTGATTATAAAATTTATCTTGAAATGCAAAGAATTTAGAATAGACAAAACAATTTAGAAACAGAAGAATGAAGTCAGAGACCTTACACTACCTACATTTATGGCTGAATTTAAAGCTGTGGTTATCATTAGAGTGTGGTATTACTGCAAAGTGAAAGAGACAGATTAATGCAATCAGAGTCCAGAAAGCCATACATATAACAACAACTGACTTCCCACAAAGGTAAAAGGAAAATGCAGTAGAGAAAATTGTACTTTCAAAAAAACAACAATTATTTGGAAGAACTGGATAACTACATGAGAAAAACAAAAGAAAAGAACTTTAATTAAGAGCTTATAGCATATAAAAAATCAGCTTGAAGTGTACCAGAGATATATTTGTAAAACCTAAAATTATTAAACTTCTAAAAGAAAACACAAAAAAAATCTTTGTGACATCTTAGAAAAATCCCTCTAAAAGAAAACATCAACATACCCATAAAAATTGATAAATGTGACTTTATCAAAAGGCATAATATATATTCTTCAAAGACATTGCTAAGAGAAGGTTAAGACAAACTACACACACAGGGGGATTATATTTACAAATAATGTCTAATACATGTCTTACATTCAGAATATAAAGAACTCTAAAATCCCCAACAATTAGATGTTAAATAGATCAACTTTAAAAATTGGGCAAAAATTTTAACAGACACTTCAATTTGGATAGCAGTTAAACACATAAAAATATGTTCAATATCATTAGTCATAGAAAGGTACAAATTAAATCCATAGTAACGCTAAAGCATACTAAATGGAAAAGCTAAATTTAAAAAATTGACCAAACCACCAACTGTTGTCAAAGATATGGATCAGATATCTATAAATATGATGAAATGTATTAAATTATACACTTTCAAAATTTTTACATGTTACCTCATTATAGCATGTCAAAAAACAGTGGCTTCATTTTTGGAAGCCGGCTGCTTACCAAAGCTTTATACTTCCCAGCCTTCCTTGTATCCAAGTGGAGTCGTGTAGTTAGATTTCTTTTACATTTTTAATAGATTTATTGTGATTCTTACTTGAGACAGAGTCTCACTCTGTTGCCCAGGGCTGGAGTGCAGTGGCACAATCAAAGTTCACTGCAGCCTCAACTTCCTGGGCTTAAGCAGTCCCCACACGTCAGCCTCTTGAGTAACAGGTTCTGCCTCGGCCTCCCACGATGAGTGGCTCCAAATGGTGAGATTACAGGTGTGAGCTACCCTTCTTGGCCTGGATTGGGTTTTTTAAATGGCACATATGCATTTCTCATTCTCTCTCATCCTCACTAGCTAGAAGCAAAAGAGTCTGAGACCCAGCAAAGAGAAAGGAACCAGGTTTCTCATCACTAGGACAACCCAGAAACACCATATAGATTAATAGTTGGAGAAATAAAACTCACTGTTTAAGCATTAAAACTGAGTGTACATTTATTATTGCCATTAGCGTTAATTAGCAAATACATATATCAGAAAAAATGTTATAATTATTCAATTAAATGGGAGTCAACAATTATATCTTCTTTTTGGTAATGGAAATAGATTGAGAATTAATTTCTTATAGCTTATAGAAACCCAATATGCATAACTTTAAATATTATAATGCATCAGTTTTACTGGCTAACATAAAAAAATTAACTTTATGTGATAAAGAAGTAGATTACAACTTCAGAAAATACTAAAGTTTTTCTGGGTTTATATGATTAATAAATAAATGCAGAAATAAATCAAAGTTTAGTAGAATAAAATTATTTTCTCATTTCCAAATGTCAAATGGAAATTGCATAGCTTACTCTCATGTACAATTGTAGTTAAATTAAGCAATCCTCCTAATTATTCAATGGAAGTGAAAAGGCAGATGGCCAAGAATATAAAACTATTTCCATAAAGAAATATTTTGAATAGGAAGAAATGTTGATTTCCTAAGATGAATAATTTAATCTTCTCTGTATTCATTTAAGAAATAGAAAAAAGTTTAAGTGTAGGAAAAAATTCGCTATATGAAGTATGTTACTTTTATTTTAGCTTCTAATGCAACATAAAAGTGTTTCAGAGATAAATAGTTTACAGAGATAGTTCCTGCAACATTTATTTCTTCTTTTCCTTTAGAAATTGTAGTTAATGCTTTAGGTACCTCTTTAGGTAACCTCTTTTGATATTTTAATATCAAAGTCTTTCAAAGTTTTAAAGGCACATCAAAATAGATTCTTAAAATTTTTATCCAAACTAACAAATCCCAAAAGATCTTGCCTAATGAACTCTTTTTACCTCATCACATAAGGTTCTCATAATCACCTACTGTGTTCCACCCATAACATCCTTCTTTCTGTGCCTGTAAAATTCCCTCTTTAGAAATTTATGTTGGCATTTTTCTCTAACCAAAATGTTCATCCACTTAATCTGTAAAAGGCTCGACTCATCTTGTCACTAGATATCAGCCTGTCATTAATTACTACTGCCTCAGGAGAGTTTCCATGACATCTCACCTCTTATCCAGAGACATCTTGTTTTCGTTTTCTGTGTATCACATATAATGCGATATTTTGAATTTACATGATAGAATATTATTTTTCTCCATAAGATAAGTTCTATAAAAGCAGATTGTTTGTTTGCTTTGTACACCTCTGCATTTCAGCATGTAGAACCATGTCAAAGATATTGTAGGCATGACATATCATTGAATGAATAAATAATAAATGAATTTTTAATACAAGAGGTACAATGTAATCATGGGTTGGAAAACGATCTACAAAAAATGTGTTAAAAAATATGGTAGCTGTAAAAGCTTATGAAAATAAAACAAAGAACAATCTTTCATGGTATTCAAAATGTTTTGTTTTGAGTGATTAAAAAATAGACATAGTGGACCCCTGAGTGAATAAAACAAGACTACCTGTAGCCTGGTGGTTTCCTTTCTTTTCTTCCTCTCTCTTCTTGATCCTGTCTCTTATTTACAAAAGGCTGTTACATTCAGGAGCCCTTAGCATCCCCATTGCCTGCAGGCCCTTCTATACATCCTGTGGATGAACACTGGTTAGTTCATCACACTCAGTAGACATTAGACATTGAAAGCAGAGATAAGGTTGGGATGTAAGTTATCAATCCAGAAATTCTGAATATGCTAGAACAGGGTTTACTAAACTTTGCCTTAAAAAGTCATAAAGTAAATATTTTCTGCTTTGTGGCCTACAGTCTCTTTTGCAACTACTCCACTCTGCCTTTAAAAGCAGCCATCAACAACATTTAAATAAGCATGTCTGTGTTCCATTCAAACTTCATTTACAGTCACTTCATTTATAGACACTGATATTTTAATTTTACACACATTTCATGTGTTGCGGAATAGTATTTTTTTCACTATTTAAAAATGCAAACAAAAGTTCTTAGTTCACGGCCTTATAAAATAAAGCAGGGGTCCAGATTAAGTCAGTAAAACATGGGTTTTGAGTCTTATTTAAGAAACATTAATTGGGTTTAGCTCCTATGTAGCACATTCCTAAGCACTCTTAGTGAATCCCAATTAGTGTTTCACACTTTTCTAATGACCATTAGGACACTCTTGCTTTTTAATTTTTGAGAAATATATACTAATGCTCTGTTTTGTTTTTTATTTAATGCTGGTCCAAGATACCAGTCATAAGATTTGTTGAATTTGCAAATATTTTGTTTTATTACTGCGCAGAATGTCAGTTTTTTATTGCTACACACAGTCACTTGTAATTCTACTGAAATAAAATAATCCTTAGGTTCCAAAGGGGTAAAATTTTTATAAAATAAGCACTTCTAATCCTGTGTTTAAATGTATACCCATCCCATTAAAAGCTTCCAGTGTTTTATGTTCACTGTTCCTTTGATTTGTTTTGCTTGCTTCTTATCATTTGATACACTCCACACAATAAAGTATACAAAGTCCCAACTTTGAGATCCAGTGTATTAGACATGATAGCATTTGAATAATTGCTAGAACTATCTCCCAGCATCTTCCATCATTGGTTGAAGACATATCTGGGAAACTATACAAAGAGTTCACCCTTTTACTAACAATCACTCTTTAAGAAAAAGTGTCAAAGCAGAGCTTCCTGGGACAGGAATCCATCTAACAGCTCCAATTCCTTCTGCTATCATTCTCCCTTCCTCTATGAAGAGAATCTCTTGATCTGTACTCTTTCTTTCTTTTGAGAGGATTTTGAACTGTCCTCTATTTCGATATTCCTCAATAGCTGACAGCAAATATATACACCCCAAATTTCAGTTTCCTCTAAGTCCCGAGGTACTTTAAACTACTTAAAAGGTACACTGTCACTGTAGGGTACCCACTATTAAATTGAGCACATCCTGTTAACAACATTCCTGCCTTAACCCCCCATGATGCAGACCAAATCTGACCCAATTGCACCATTAATGTTCAAATGCTACACTCTCGTAACTATCAGACTTAGTTATGTTTCTATCATTTATGACTTGAAAAATTTTATTTTATCCATATTCTGAAAAAATAGAGTCTGAAATTGCTTAAAAATTGAGGTGGATACACAATAAAGTTAAATTTTCCATCCTTGCTTTTATTCCAAACCAACTACTTCCATAAACAAAATTTACACAATCAATGATGCCACTACTGCCTTTCAGGTTTTCCTTCACAATACACTCTCCTATCATAAAAAGTCAACCATTTATGACTTTGTATCAACATCGTATCTTGCCTCATTGTATAGAATTTGTCTCAATATGTCACATCAATTTTTAACATTACACTGCTTTTAGGGTAATAACATAAAAAGACAGTATGGAATTTTTTTTTTCCTTTTTGACTCAAGTTCTGGGAAGTTCACACTGAATAATACGGATTTCTTAATGCTGTAAGTGTATTTCAATACGCTTACATATATATATATATATATACATATATATGGAATCAATTATATCAATGGAAAAAAGTATTCAGTCATTTTTCTCTGATGAGGCCTTAGTACCAGATAAATAAAACTCTTAGGTTCTTTCTGCTTCTCTCCATCAGCTGGACAGATTATTTCATCCTAAATATAATCTATATCAGTTTTTCAGGCACAGTCAACCACAGACCAAGCTGAATCATACTTTTCCTAATTCAATAAAATTCTACAGTCAGTCTAAGCCCCTATTTTTTTAATTGCATGTTAGGTTTTGGGGTACATGTGAAGAACATGCAAGATAGTTGCATAGGTACACATGTGGCAGTGTGATTTGCTGCCTTCCTCCCCTTCACCTATATCTGGCATTTCTCCCCATGCTATCTCTCCCCAACTCCCCACCCCTGGCTGTCCCTCCCCTATTTCCCCCTGAAAGACTCCAGTGTGTGAAGCTCCCCATCTGTGTCCATGTGTTCTCATTGTTCAGCACCCGCCTATGAGTGAGAACATGCGGTATTTCATTTTCTGTTCTTGTGTCAGTTTGCTGAGAATGATGTTTTCCAGGTTCATCCATGTCCCTGCAAAGGACACGAACTTACCGTTTTTGAAGGCTGCATAATATTCCATGGTGTATATGTGCCACATTTTCTCTGTCCAGTCTATCATCGATGGGCATTTTGGTTGATACCAGGTTTTTGCTATTGTAAACTGTGCTGCAGTGAACATTCGTGTGCATGTGTCCTTATACTAGAATGATTTATAATCCTTTGGATATACAACCAGTAATGGGATTGCTGGGTCAAACGTAATTTCTATTTCTAGGTCCTTGAGGAATCACCACACTGTTTTCCACAATGGTTGAACTAATTTACACTCCCACCAACAGTGTAAAAGTGTTCCTATTTCTCCACATCCTCTCTAGCATCTGTTGTCTCCAGATTTTTTAATGAACGCCATTCTAACTGACGTGAGGTGGTATCTCAATGTAGTTTTGATTTACATTTCTCTAATGAACAGTGATGATGAGCATTTTTTCATATGTTTGTTGGCCTCATGTATGTCTTCTTTTGTAAAGTGTCTGTTCATATCCTTTGCCCACTTTTAAATGGGCTTGTTTGCTTTTTTCTTGTAAATCTGTTTCAGTTCTTTGTGAATTCTGGATATCAGCCCTTTGTCAGATGGGTAGACTGCAAAAATTTTTTCCTATTCTGTTGGTTGCTGATTCACTCTATTGAATCAACAGCGCTTTTTGCTAAAAAAAAAAAAACCTCAATAAACTAGGTATTTACTGAACATATCTAAAAATAATAAAAGATATTTACAACAAACCAATAGGCAATATGCATACTGAATGGGCAAAAACTGGAAGCATTCCCTTTGAAATCTGGCACTAGACAAGGATGCCCTCTCTCACCACTCCTATTCAATATAGTACTGGAAGTTCTAGCCAGAGCAATCAGGCAAGAAAAAGAAATAAAGTGTATTCAAATAGGAAAGGAGGAAGCCAAACTGTCTCTATTTGCAGATGACGTGATAGTATATCTAGAAGACCCCATTGTCTCAGCCCAAAATCTGAAACTGATAAGCAACTTCGGCAAAGTCTCAGGATACAAAATCAATGTGCAAAAATCACAAACATTCCTATACACCAATAACACACTTAAAAGGAGCCAAATCAAGAACGAACTGCCATTCACAATTGCTACAAAGAGAAGAAAATACCTAGGAATACAACTAACAAAAAACGTAAAGGATCTCTTCAAGGAGAACAACAAACCACTGCTCAACAAAATAAGAGAAAACACAAACAGATGGAGAAACATTCCATGCTCATGGTTAGGAAGAAACAATATTGTGAAAATGGCCATACTGCCCAAAGTAATTTACAGATTCAATGCCATCCCCATCAAGCTACCAATGACCTTCTTCAAAGAACTGGAAAAAACCACCTTAAACTTCATATGGAACCAAAAGAAAGCCCGCATAGCCAAGTCATTCTAAGCAAAAAGAACAAAGCAGGAGGCATCACAATACCAGACTTCAAACTATACTACAAGGCTACAGTAAGCCCGTATTTTTTAGACAAGAAAATATAAGCTCCATGGGATAGAAGACTATTTTTGTCTGTTTTATTCACTGGAGTCTCCTATATGCCTATAATACTATAATAACTATTTGTTGAATGAAAACTTTAGCCCTACACCAGCACTTATCATTTCTATATGGATCCCATGCTGCCCTCTTCAGCATAATTCTGAATGTGGTGTTTCTTTTCATACGAGCTTTGTTTAGCTGTCTGTTCTTTTTAAGGTATTTTTTAAAATATATAATTTACAACATCACTGGGGTTTCTTGTCCTAGAATGAGTTAGTGATTTTAGAACTGAAAACAGTCTCAGCCAGTGCCCAGTGGCCAGCTAGGAATGATCACTGAAAATAGAAGCAGCAAGAAGTTGCATAATATAAACATAACGCCTCTAGCTGGAACGGTAGACCTTCTTCTGCTGTCTTTAAAAGGCACCAGTCAGTATGAATACTTATAAAATTATGAGAATATTAGACTTTAGGGGGCTACAGAACCCTTTAACCATTAGGTTTTTTATTTCAATGCTTACCACTACTTTTTTCTATTTTTACAAATTTTTACACGTGATTTTTCTATACAGATCCCAAATTACATTCAGTTATTTAATATCTGCATTATTAAAATGTGATCCAGATGTGTGTAGAGAATAGAAGATGGAGGAGGCAGAATGGAAGTATGAGGAATGATTATGGGTATATTGAAGCAGTCCAGGTAAGAGGTATTAGTACCCTGGATTGGATACTTCCCACTGGAAAGCATGAATCAATTATACATAGGTTGCAAAAGTAATGAATGAAGTGGGGAATAACAGAAACCAAGGATGTCTCCTAAATTTTCAGTTTGATCAACTGGGTGAATCATGGTATCGTTTACAGAAGTGGAGAATACCGGTGCGATAGACTGCAAAAGTGGACAAGGTCCTTTGCAGCTTCTCTCCTGAACAGGTGGAGTCTGTGTTCTAATCCTTAAGTCTGGAATGGTCATGGGACTTTTTTTGACCAACAGAACATTAGCAAATGTGACACATTAGAGACTTGAAAAGCAGCTGCATATTTGGGCTTGCTCTCTCATTGAACTTAAAAATCCTATGCCACCTTGAGAACAAATCCATAATACCCTGCTAGATGATGAGAAATCAATGGAGAGAATATGCATCCCAGCCAAAGGCTTTAGGAACTGTTTATAGTTGCTAACAAACCTACAAGCTGACCATAGACAAATGAGCCAATAAGTGAAGGTGAGAACGATCCAGTGGGGCCAAAACCAACTGCCAATTGGAAGAATTGTGAGCTCAATGAACAGTTTTAAACTACATGATCTGGAGATTTTATTAGTTACCTCATTGCATAATAAAGTATGCAATTTTGTCTGAATCTGTTGTGTAAAAAAAATTAAGTTTAATTTTGTTACTTAGAGAAACTATGAGTTAAAACAACATGTATTTATTAGTTCCCAGACTGCAAGAGTCCGGAGCCTGGCTATGGCTGAGATGGGTCTTCTGCCAGGAGTCTGTCAAGGTTGCAATTCAGCATTGGTTTGGCTGTTTTTGTCTGTAGGCTTTACCAGAGAAGGAAGAACCTACTTCAAAGCACACTCACATCACTGGCAGAATTCATTTACAGCTAATTGTATGACTGAGGGCTCAAGCTTCTTGCTGGCTTTTCACTGGTGGTTTCCCTTAGCTCCTAGAGGTTGCCCACATTTCCTAAAATTCACCCACTATATCTAGAGGATACAGCTCCTGAGTTTACCCATTATATTTAGAGGTCATCCACATGTTTTAGAGGGTGCCCATAGTTCCTTGCCATGAGAGCTTTCCAAACATAGCTGCTTACTTTACTAAGCCAGTAAAGACCATCTCCTTGAGTGACTATTCCAGAAAGACAGAGCCTCATATAAAGTAACATAATCAAGAAAGTGACATCCTATCATCCTGCCATATTCTGTTGGTTGTAAGCAAGTCCCAGACTCTACCCACACTAAGTAGGAAAAGAGACAAGAGTATGGAAACCTGTAGGCTATCCCCGTAAGGTCATTTGTTACACAGAAATTAATCGAACAAGGTAAGAGGCAGTAACTTCTAGAAAGACATGATATTGTAGTTAAAAAGTAGATTCTGAAGCTAGACTGCCTGGGTTTTTATCCAAGGTTTGCCTTTTAGTTGCGGGAAGCTAGACAATTCATCAAACTTCATCATTAACTATGAAAGCAACTGCAATTTTAGGAATGTTTGTAGAATGTTTACCTCTGGGAAACCTTATTAAAAACAATAAAACAAGACACACTCATACTGATAGCTTTGGTCCATATAAAAAGCAAAGGAAAATTAAAATGAGATGTTGTGTAACTTTTACAACTTATACCAAAACACAACTTGCCAGTTGGAAAACATAAAAAAGTATCTATCAGCATTGTAGAAAACAGCACAGTGCAAAGTGGTGCTACTGCCTCAGGCAGCTCTCAGTGACATAAATATCAAAGCCATTGAAACATTAAGCTATAATTTGTGATTCATGCTGTAAGTGATCATGCTGTATTGCCACAGTCTGCTAGGATTTCCCACCTGTTTTTTTTCTCACAAAACTGAAAGTAGAAAACTGCTGAAATTTAAGTAGGTTTTTTACTTAAACTTTTTTCTTACTTGGAACATCCAAAAAGCAAGATGCAATAGCAAGAGAAAAAAAAATCTGATGCTAAGAAAGTAACTTTCTTAAATGTCATTCTTTTATTTAGACTGCAAGGTAATAGCTATAAGCATCTTACATTGTACATATTATTTACCTATATAATTTATAATATATATTACTAACCTGGCTTGTATATTATTAATACATTAGGTTGAGTATTAAGTCGCGTGTATTAAAATAACACAAAAATGAAGCATTTTATTCCTATGTTTTAATCTTAAATATGTCAGTAATTCAAGAGTGTTTAAAAAGGCTTGACATTTCATACTTTTGAGAAATAGTTCAATCGTTACATTTGAACAAAAACTGTGGAAATCTAACTATATTACCATAATCTAAATGGCAAGTATGTGACATTATGGCCTTAAAAATTCTCACTTCCCTGTTAACTGTAGTTCATGGAGTTCACACATATTTCTTGAACTTTTGTTAAGCAAAATACATTTGTCTAATACATAGTTTGCTGCTTGCTGATACGCAAAAATCACTTAGTATTCATTGGTCTATATTCTTATCACGGTTCACTGTCATTACGTATAGAAGTGGGTTAATCAAGAATTGTTCTTTAATGGAGACTGTCTGAAATTTAACTTTCATTTAGTTTGACAAAAACATTGTATTACTGAGAAAATACACCTTCATTTAGGTCACTGCAAACTTAAGAGAAGAAAAAAGTAACTTGGAAAATCATTAAGATGCTAAGATGTCAGAAAGAGAAATAAAACCACTGATTATTAAGGATAATGATGTGCACCTGGTCTCAATCATGACTTTCTTCTGAAGCATCAACCATCTTGGAATACAAATTTCAGTGCTTACACAGCTGGAATCTAATGCTACTTTCCAGACAGTGAAAAAGTCATTAAGAGTACTCAAACAGACCACAATACAATTTTGTAAGACTGAACTATCAAACTGACTTAGGGGTAGGATTGTATAAAAAAATCTTGGTTTGTTCACATCTACTATTCTTGAATAGCCTAAAAGTAAATAAAAAGAAGATCATTTCATTGCCCATCTGAGATTGATTTACAAGGAGACTATAAATACAAGAGTGATTACCATCTAATGTGGGAGCTATTGCTGTTGTCCGAAAATAAGCCTCCCTGTATGGTTCCAAATCACAGAAATTCTGCTACCAAGGGAACAGACTTGATTTCCCACTTATCTTTTAATGACTTCCTGCCGGCAAAAACCTGGAGCCAAAATTCTACTGACATCTGTTTGTTGGTATGGGTCTTATTTAGAACCCCAGTACTAGGTAATTATTCATTATTTGTTGGCACTAGGATTGTGCAGCACATAATGTTTTGCAACAGTTAAGCTATAATAAATAAAGAAATAAAGAAAACTCTTCTCCTAAATACCCATTTATATACAGCACCAACAAAACAAACAGGAGCGCTTCTAACAATTTATTACTAGATAGTCACTGCTTAAAGTTCACGTTTATCATGAATAAATACAAAGAAAACTGTTAGCTTTTCATTTTAAATCAAGGCTGAGAGTTTAATGATCAAGGGTACTTTATATTGTAATTTATGTTAATATGTCATCCTGTTCAGTATTTTATTTTATTCTCCTAATATTTACTTTAGAGGCACTATGATTTCACTGAAGAAAAATGGGTTTTTTGGAACCTTAGGTCTGATACTAGAAATCTTAGGAAAATCAATGTTTCTAAACCTCTTTACTCATGTATTACATAGAAATAATATTTAACTCTTGAAGTCATGGTGGATAATAAGCTAATAGACCTAAACTATATGACATCATGATCTTGGTAATTCTTTATTTTCTTCATTAAATTTTCTACTACTTGCTTTGAAGTATTAGTTTTAAGAATATGTCAGTGCTGACCAAATGATGTGTAGTATTGAAAGACCACCCAATTTCAGTGAATTCAATTTCAAAAAAAGTTTGTGAGCCAACTACGTGATGGAAATATCAGGTATGCATCCACAATGTGACAGTGATCCAAATATGAATCATGTTTATGATACTCTAAAAAATATCCCCCAAAGACATCAGGATCTAATCCTCAGAGCCTGTGAATATCACTGTATATGGCAAAAATATGTGATTAAGTTAAAGGCTTTGAGATGAGTCAGTTACCCAGGATTGTGCAGGTGGGCCCCAAAGCAGTCACTTGTGTCTTTATAAGAGACAGCGGGTGAGTTGATAGAAACGGGAGGACGGCACACATGGACACACAGAGGAGAAGGCTCTGTGCTCACGGAGGCAGAGACTGGCATAACATGGCTGCATGTCAAGGAGTGCTGGCAGCCACCAGGAGCTGGAATATACAAGAATCATATTCTCTCTGTAGTCTCCAGAGGGACCATCACCCTGCTGACATCTTGATTTTGGTCTCGCAAAAAAATACTTCTGAACTTCTAGTGCCCAGTATTATAAGAGTGTATATTTCCTTTGTTTAACATCAAGTTTGTGGTAATTCATTGCAAGAAGTCTCAAAAAACTCATACAATACTACTCAGTCTTTTATAAATAAATTGGATTGACCAGAAAGTGATCCATGATATTGGAGGGATAAACACTACATGACCCAAGTATAAGAGGATCATAAGGAACTAACTGTTGTGGCACAAATGACTGTAAACATGATAATGGTAGGGGAACTGAAGGGTATATAGAGTTCACAGGAACAGCAAAGAATGGGGAAAATACTACATACATTAAGGAAAAACATGGTTAAAAAGTAAGATAAGCACTAGTATTAATGTTTTCTTTTTCTAATTTAAACTTCTTCCACTGGGATGGGGGAATTGTGTGGGGAGAAGTTAGACTTTGAAGCCCAGTAGTATAGGATATAAGCTAAATGTCTTCTGGTAATTGGAGTGATGCAACTACAAGCACAAGTGTGTGAGCAAACAGAAATACATTCCGCTGAAGAAATACAACTGACTGATAGATGTTCCTTTACTTAACGTTTAAACCTTGTTTGCTACAGAGAGGCCTTAATATTTCTTATTATGTAACATATCTGCCCAGAAAAAAGAAAGTGACTTGTCAGATGCAGGTTACCCTGTGAGGATAAAGTGGAGTGGGGTGCAGGCTGGTATAGTGTACAGAGTCTAAGTAGGATGCATAACGGAGGCCCTGAGAGAATGCAAAGCAGAGAAGTAGAAGAGACATATATATCCCTTGGCAAGATGTGGTAAGAGTCCCGGCTACTCCCACGTATTAAGAAACTGAAGGAGCATCAAAACCACATTGTGTTACATGTCTATATTAACAATATTTATTTCATTACCTTATGCATGGTTTCTGCACGTGAAGTGAACATTTGTGTTACTTTCCCTGAGTAAAAATAAGCAGTCGGGTAAATTAAAGAAGAAAAAAATATTTCTAAGGAAACAGTACCAAATATATATATATATATATATATATATATATATATATATATATATATTTATAATATATATTAATATAATATATATTTATAATATTTATATATTTATATATAAATATATATATATAGAGAGAGAGAGAGTGAGAGTGTGAGAGGGGTGGGGGAGAGAGAAGAGAGAGAGAACTTTTAAAATATATATATATATTATTGCACTCTAGGTTCTGGGGTACATGTGCAAAACATGCATGATTGTTGCATAGGTACATACATGGCAATGTGGTTTGCTGCCTCCATCTGCCTCTCCCCGTCACCTATATCTGGCATTTTTCCCCATGTTATCCCTCCCAACCTCCCCACCCCCGCACCGGCTGTCCCTTCCCTATTCCTCCTCAACAGACCCCAGCGTGTGATGTTTCCTTCCCTGGGTCCATGCGTTCTCATTGTTCAATAGCTGCCTATGAGTGAGAACATGCGGTGTTTGATTTTCTGTTCTTCTGTCAGTTTGCTGAGAATGATGGTTTCCATATTCATCCATGTCTCTATAAAGGACAAAAACTCATCATTTTTTATGGCTGCACAATATTCCACAGTGTATATGTGCCACGTTTTCTTTATCCAGTCTATCATTGATGGGCATTTCGGTTGGTTCCGGGTCTTTGCTATTGTAAACAGTACCACAGTGAACATATGTGTGCATGTGTCTTTATAATAGAACGATTCATAATCCTTTGGATACATATCCAGTAATGGGATTGTGGGTCAAATGAAATTTCTATTTCTAGGTCCTTGAGGAAATGCCACACAGCCTTCCACAATGATTGAACTAATTTACACTCCCACCAACAGTGGAAGAGTGTTCCTATTTCTCCACATCCTCTCCAGCATCTGTTGTCTCCAGGTTTTATAATGATCACCATTCTAACTGGTGTAAGATGCTATCTCAATATGGTTTTGATTTGCAATTCTCTAATGACCAGTGATGAGCATTTTTTCCTGCTTGTTGATGAGAAAAAACATTTTTTTAATTCCAGCATATGTAAATTAGGTGGGGATTATCATTTTAATAGTATCGCAACCAGCTTCATTTCTTTCTAAATTTGAAGGAGCTTATGCATGCAGACGATAGAATACCTACAAAGATACCAACACATGCATACACAAACCCTTTTGGAAAAAAGTAAAGATACTAGTGGTTCATTATTGGGTGAGTGGTCACAGTAAGAACAGAAAAACACTCAACAGATGGTTTGCAGCAATATCAAGGTCTTATAAGGTAAGCTAAAGTGTTTAGGAACAATATAATAGGATGAATTAAGAAAAGAAAAACTGGAGATAGATTAATCATATAAGGCAAAGTAATTTGAATGTAGGAAATAATTTTAAACAAGAAAAATAGTGCAAGCTTAAACTAGAATAATAGCAATGCCAAAAAAAGTCACATTTAGTGTACAGGATTCATTTTGCAGATCCTGTGGAATGACAAAATAGGGCAGTAAATTAATATCTTCCTTTTTTTCTCTCAATATAGTTCCTGACTTAATTATTATGATAGTACTTAGATTTCAGGTTTGGCTATGTCAAAGATTTGTAATAATAGTAGGTTTATATTTAATATTTAAAACTCAGTCATACACCAATAAACAAATCTGAATGTTAATTATACGGTATATAAATGGAAAGCTTTTAATTTTCTCATCAAGGTATATAGAATTTTCCAAAATAAAAGCAGACATTGTTAAGAAATAGTGCTCCCTGCAATAGTTAGCAAATTCATCAGAAATTATATTTCACTATAATCCAATCCAAATTAAAATGAAAAGTTTGTCACCTTCAAAAATCAAGAAAACAGTAAAAACACGTAAGTAAATTAGTCAAATGTTTGAGACTATTAACATTGATACTGAAAAAAAAATGTATGAAGAAAAACATTTCAAAGACTCTTCAGTATTGATCTGGAACAAAAATAGCAAAGAAACAAAAAACCATGTGTTTTCTCAACGGTATCTGTGTTTAATAAAGGTATAACATGAAAATCATTTTTTTTCTGATTTCTAAGACATTTTACTGATTTTAATATATGACAGAGGCAATCGCTGTATAAAAATCATTTAAATTATGTAAGATTCTTACCAATTACAGTAACTGGCAAAAAAAGCAATTGGCTCTGGAAATTAAAAATATTGCCTAAAATTTTTGTGGGGGCCATTTTAAATAATTAGTTAGACAAAAAAATTAAAATTTCTTATTTATCATAAAAGTATGAGGTAGAAAAGGCTGTATGGTTAATAATAATTTGTTTTACCCTTTGAAAAAGTATTTTAAATGCCTCAGCCAATAACGTTTTAGTTTTTTTTTTTATTTTAAGATACCATCTGTATAGCTATTTTCTTATGCCAGCCTTTAAAATATGCTGAAATTAAAATAGTGGTTGTCATATTAGAAGGTTTTAATACCTTCTTAAATATGAGTGATTGTTTTCAAATATTAATCATATTATTATTTGATAAAATGTGAAAGTATCTGTAAGGTACACCAAGGTTAAATCAAAATTTGAGGATATTTTTAGTTTTAGCTTTCCAAGAGGCAATTATAAACAACTTTCTAGTGAAAGTGAAAATTACAATGGTTGTTTTAAGGGTGCACTTTCTGTATAAATAATAGAGGGATTTTGCCAAATTTTCTCTACTTTTCAGTTTCACCATTTAAACAGTATTTGTGGAAGAAAAATATCAATATCCCTAAGAGTTTTTGTGGCTTAGGTTTGTTTACCTCAAACCAAAACTCTCTGCTGTATACGCCTAATCTCACAACAACATACTCAAATACTATTTCTTTTACACACATTTAAGCTTTTGGCTTAACCTGTGAATAGTATCAAGGTTGCCAGTTCCTCCCTCACTTCCACTCTGCTCTCCCAGGGCGTCAGCAAGCTTTCCCTCTCAGTCACAAGGTAGGGGCAGAGGCGTAAAACTTCACAGCGAAGACCAAAAGCGGGAGTCTCTGTGGCAATGGGACCCTCTTCGTATTTCTTTTGCAAGATCCTGCTTTCTTGTTAGAACTGGGCCATTAGGCTAGCTGAATGGGAGTCTGGGAAAAAGACTGTTTGGGTATTTAGACCCTGCTGTCAAAGAAAAGCTCTGCCAATAGAGAAGATTGCTGCAGTGATTAGCCTTTGAGGAGAGAACTAAGAATCCACCATCATTACCTTAGGCCTCAATCAAGTCTTCCATGATCAAGTACTTTGGGAAACAATGGGTTAAATAAATTCAACCGGTTTCTTCACTGTGTGCTCAGTGTCAGCCTCCACGTGCAAGCCCAGACCCAGAAGGTATGAAGTACTGCATGTCTCTGCTAATCACCCCAACCCCAACCCTCCACCGCTCTCATCTCCCAGCAGGGCTTCCCCCAGTTAAAATGGCTCACCCCACCCTGACATCTTAAGTGTAACTATGATAGTGTGAATACTCCTCTCCCCACCTGCCATCTTAAGTGTAACTATGATAGTGTGAATACTCCTCACCCCACCTGCCATCTTAACTGTTATTATGATAGTGTGAAACTCCTTGGCCCACCTGCCATCTTAACTGTTATTATGATAGTGTGAATACTCCTCATGCCACCTGCCATCTTAACTGTTATTATGATAGCATGAATACTCCTCGCCCCACCTGCCATCTTAACTGTTATTATGATAGTGTGAATACTCCTCAACCCACCTGCCATCTTAACTGTTATTATGATAGTGTGAATACTCCTCAACCCACCTGCCCTCCTGATATGATAGTGTGAATACTCCTCAGTCCATCTGCCATCTTAACTGTTGTTATGATAGTGTGAATACTCCTCATGCCACCTGCCATCTTAACTGTTATTATGATAGTGTGAATACTCCTCAACCCACCTGCCCTCCTGATAGTGTGAATACTCCTCAGCCCATCTGCCATCTTAACTGTTGTTATGATAGTGTGAATACTCCTCATGCCACCTGCCATCTTAACTGTTATTAGGATAGTGTGAATACTCCTCATGCCTTCTGCCATCTTAACTTTTATTATGATAGTGTGAATACTCCTCACCACACCTGCCATCGTGTTATTATGATAGCGTGAATATTCCTCACCACACCTGCCATCTTAACTACCCTTAAGGCTTACCTGCCCTCCATTGTAACCACACTTATGGTAATGCATACTCCTTGCCCCTACCCCCACCGCTGTAACTGACCTTACTCTGTAACACCCCTGCCCCCTCCCCAAAAGATTTGCCCCAACTTATAAAACCAACTCCTATCCCACCACCCTTCGCTGATGCCCTTTTCGACCTCAGCCCACCTGTACCCAGGTGAATAAACAGCTATGATGCTCACACTACGCCTGATTGAGGGGCTCTCTTCATTCAGAGTGCACATTTTAACACTCAGTTCTCACTAGACTTCTCTTTTGCATTCTACTCTAACAACAAGAAAAAATAATTTATGTTGCTTTTTCCATGTTAACTTTATTACAGCACCAAAATATTTTTATCTCATCAAATAAAATTAGTGGTCCTCACAAGCAGACTTTCAAAAATGCTGAAATAAGCTCACGCTTCACTGGAAAAAAGGAATACAAATGTAAAATTACAAAGTAAAGTTCATTTGCTTCCAAGGAACAGAAATCCACTCAAGGTAAAATGAGAATAGGGAACAATAATCTGAAAGGGTATTAAGATTCTGCCAAATAGTCGAGGACTAGGGGAAAATGAGAATAAAACAGCTACTCTTTTCTAATTATCAAGCTCAGATTCTCCTGGTTCTTCTGAGAGAGATAAATTACACATAGATTAAATTATAGGCTGGCAAATAATCATATAGATGAATTATATAGATTATATGAAACTTATAGGTTTCTCTTTAATTATGTTAAAACTCGAGCTTTGAATGAAGAAACCCCAAAACCAGGCTTTGTGTGAGCAACACGGCTATTTATTTACCTGGGTACAGGTGGGCTAAGGCTGAAAAGGGCCTTAGCAAAGGGCGGTGGGATAGGAGTTGGTTTTATAGGTTTGGGGTGGGCAGTGTAAAGTTACAGAATAAGATTAGTTACAATGGAGGGGGTAAGGGCAAGGAGTATACATTACCATAAGTTCAGTTACAATGGGGGTGGGGTAAGAGTAGTTAAGATGGCAGGGTGGTGCGAGGAGTATTCACACTATCATAATAACAGTTAAGATGGCAGGTGGGGCAAGGAGTAGTCACACTTTCATAACACTTAAGATGGCAGGCGTGGTAAGGATGAGCTAACAGCAGTTCAAGATTCAGTGTGAGGCTATGTCTGGAAAGGTCTGCAAATTCTTAGTTGTCTAATTACCAGCACGAAGAGTCTCAGTCAAGTGGTTCTGCTGAGAAAAATCTCACTCACGTCAGGATAGTATCATAATTTTTATTACTACTGGTGTAAGCCATTGATACAAAACAACATCTTAAAAACATGAATATATAAAGAAGGTAACTTTTCCATATATTTCAGAAAGAATGGTGAGCCTTAACTTGGGGGATTAATACCTACAGTCAATATCAGAAAAGTAATGTCTCATTACACAGGGAGTTTTGGAGACAGAACCCTGCAAAGAGCCAGGCATTTGTGTTGATGTGACAACACGTGTGCATAGACTGGGGCAGCCTATGATGCAAACTGAAAATCTACAACAAATAATTTTTATTTGGCATAATATACTGACAGTAACTGGTAAAATTATATTCTTTAAACAATAAAATAAATAATCATAATTTTAATGGACATATTTTAGTAATTCAAGAAGTATCCGAATGAAAGTAAAATTTTTGAAGACAGATGATGTGGGGCTAGAGATGGAGAAATTGTTAGCTCTTTAATACCCAGAGCATTTTATACTTAAAACATGCATAACTAATCAGTGTATCTTCAGAATAACATTTCTAACTTGGTGTGAAAAAAAAGACTAGAAAATGAAAGCCCCATTCTTGTTAACAAAGCTATTGGCTTAAATAAATGAGTAATAGTTAGAATAACACAATTATAAATGTCAGAAATGTGATTTTTAAATGCCATAAAACTGCTTTTAGCTTGAATTTGCTGTCATAAATCATGTCATATCAAATTACATCAGTTTTTTAGATAAAAGAATCTATATATTTGTATATTATTGACTCTATGTACCACCTTATTTAACATTTAAGACTAAATATCTTTAATTAAATTCTTGATATTAGTTAAGATTCTTACACATCTTTTAATGTTTGAAGACAAGTGTAATGAAGGCCAAAAGTACTAACTACCTTTTCGGAGGCTACGAAGATATGCAGCCATAACATGCTGATGATTCTGAAAGGCCAATGAGGCTCTTGAGATTTCTGGAAATGTACCTTCTACTCTATCAAGATACCAAACCTAAACTGAGATTTTGACATTACTATATTTTATGGGAAAAACTGTGAAGTTTTTTTATGTTTACAATCATCTTCTCTGAGGTCTACTTTGAGAGGACTTTTTATGAATACTAGATCCTTACGGTCCAGAACTGTCTACTCTACTTCTTCCTACTCTCAACATAGCATATAGTCCATTATATCAAGTGTGCTCAATAAATATTAGGTTAGTGCCAAATTAATTGTGATTTTTGCCATATAATTGTGGTTTTGCCATTAAAAGTAATGGCCAAAAATCACAATTAATTTTGCATCACCCTAATATTAGGAAAATAATAAATGAGCATCATGAAGTTCCTTGCCAGTCACTTTTTCCCAAGAAAGAGGAATCACTTAACCATGGAATTCTTCCCCTGGTGAGAATGGAAGCACAATTAGACTAGGGATTAGCATACACTGCCAAGAAATGTAGCACTTTATAATTCTAGGTAAGCCAAATGATAATAACATGTAAAATGCTAAAATTTGAATCATTAATGCTTTCTACACAATTTCTTCTTATGAACATTTCCAAAAAATTAGGGAGAAATGCATGAGTGTTCAGGGGATTTAAAAAGCTTTACCTTGCTATAAGAATTAATTATAATTTATATATCAATCTGAGTTGATAATACTATAAGGTACAGCAGACCTTTCCCTTTCTCTAAACCTTTGTGTTTTCTTTCATATGTAGACTTTTGCAAATACAATTAAAGAGACTGCTTAAATCTTCAACTTTGTATTAGTCAAAGTAAGAATTTATGTACCCAAGATGATTGGAAAGAGAAGGCAAATTTCCAGTTAGTTTATTATTATATTTTGCCCTTTGAAATATTAACAGCCAATTGCTTAGCTTATTTAGAGGAATGATCATATTTCAAATAGATTAAACTGAATACGAATATTTACATTGTATTATATGAAATATCTAATTTTTAACAAATGTACAGATTCTGAGATTCTGAAGCCCTGAAAGTGAGATTTAAAACTCTATGTTTTAATTAACTACCCAGGATTCAGACCTGCTGTTTCTGGGGCAACTCAGGCACCCTTTACTCCTGTTCCCCTCCTTCACAACCTTTAGCACCAGTGTTCTGAAGCAGAAAACACAAACCTTGAAAATGAGCCAAGGAAACACTGTACTGTGCTCAAGATGCTAATGGGATAAGAAAAGAAATTATAAACACATTTAAATTAAGACAAGCAATATCTCAGTCTCTCCTGAGGACCTCATCTTCTTTCAAATTTATGCCTCTCCTCTTTGTATTGATTCTTTTTTATGTCATCCTTCAGGCAACTGGTACAATAAAACAAGTCTCAGGCTAGATACCATTTAAAAAAAATTCTCTTCCTTTGAATTTTGTAGGACTAAGTGGGGTCTCTAAGAAATAATTTCTCCGATGGCAAAATATTTTCTTTTCTAGAAATCATTGAGAAATATTTTCATTTCTGTTGGGTTCATCTTAACATAATTCTTTCCCACTCATTTATACACTTACTCAGCAAGTATTTATTCAGTTGCAACCACATGCCAGGTAGTGTAATAAACACTATCACAGCCTTTAACAGTGTTCACTGAACATATGTTCATAGACCTTATATCCCTTGACAAAAGCAGACAATAAGTAAGTAGACCTACAATAATGTAATAGTTAAAAGTTCTATGAGGAAACAATATCAGCAGGCAAATGGGGGAATTGGGGCTTCTGCTGCAGTAGGGGATCAGAGGGTAATATTCTGGGTAGGTGGTCAGAGGAGGTCTCTGATAGAAGACTTAAAAAACTCAAAGAACAAGTCACCATGCTATCTAGGGAAACAGCAGTCCAAGTGGAAGTCACAGTATTTGAGATCTGAATTTGGAGAGTGGTCAGCTAAGCATGACTTAGGTCAATGCAGCTGTGCTAGAGAAAAAAGGGATACATGATAGGAAATGACGTCAAAATTAAAATAAGGAACATTCTGTATGCATCCTTGTAAGCACGGAATTTGACTTTTGTTCTTAGGAACTTAGAAGCCTCTAGGGTGATTATGTCAGAAGAGAGGGATCTCACTTGCTAAAACAAAGAGCCCTCTGGTTAGCCTCTAGCATATGAAGAAAGAATCACTGATGTCTGAAGCCCAGCTTACTTTTAATGTGCTCCAAGAGATTTAATCTGTTAGCAAATGTCAGTTGTACCTGGTAATTAATCAGTACCATTTCCTGGCCTAAGATGCCTCCTTTCATAAAGAAATGCAAATTATCTTACACTCAATAAAAACAAAGCAAAGTCAGTCTTACCTCTCAGCCGTTTTATCAGTGTTTCATCAGGAATAATCAAATCCAGATGTTTCAAGAGACTAATTAAGATAACATTTACAGAAATTTGAGAGTGTTCTAATGAAACTAACTAACTAAAATCTTGATGCACCTAGAGAATAGCAACAACAGTCAGCCATTACCTCTTCAGTGGACTACTTATCATCACCTGATATTATTAAATGTTTTGTCACTTTCTACTTCTGTTTTTACAAATCAAAGTCTTGGACCCTATAGAGTTCAAATGTGATCTTGAACAAGACTACAAAAAATTCAAATTACACTTGAACTCTATAGGGTCAAAGACTTTTTTTGTTCATTACTCTATACACAATGCCTAGAACTGTGCCAACATATAGTTTAGGTTCAACTGTAATTGAAGTAAATGGGATAAAATCTGCTTATAAAGAAACTAACACAACTGTTTATCATGTCTAATATTGTCCTCCAGTGTATTATCACCCTAAGCACCATGTACACAAGTTGAAGGGATTTTTATTAAGAGAGTCAAATGATTTAAATGATCATTTCACTCTAAATTATATGTAATTTTCAATTAGAAAGTTTAATACTTTACTTAGATGAGACACAGAAACACTTATTTATGTAATTTCATATCCTCTTGTGCTTTTGCAGAAAACATGTAATCAAATACATAAGATATTAAAATTAATGAAGTTTTTTTTTTTTGAGACAAAGGCTTGATCTATTACCCAGGCTGAAGTGCAATGGCATCGTCTTGGCTCACTGCAACCTTCGCCTCCTGAGTTGAAGCGATTCTCCTGCCTCAGCCTCCCAAGTAGCTAGGATTACAGGTGTGTGCCATCACGCCTGGCTAACTTTTTAGTAGAGATTGGGTTTCACCATGTTCACCAGGCTAGTCTTTCTAAATATCAACATATAGCAGAATGATATAATAGTAAAAACTCAGAGATGCATGTAATCCTATCCCTTCAAATTATGAAAACCAGCCACACGAGTCCAGAGATACCTGATGATTGTGTCCTTAGAAAGTACTCTGAGATCACCAGCTCCAAACACCCAGCTCCTTCAAATCTCACTTGTATGCTAAGGTATACTTTTTAAAAATTAACATAGTGTCAGTTGTGGTTGTGCCCAATGGCTTATAACCTGAGCTTCACTGTACCAGCCCCTCTTGCTATGTAAATAGATCGTTGTGGTCATACACAGAAGTCAAGGCCTCTGTTGCCTCTGCTGTGGTCTGAATGTTGGTGTCCCATAAATTTAGTATGTTGAAATGTAATCCCCAATGTGGCTGTATTAAGAGGTAGGACCTTTAGGAGTGCTCTGCTCTCAACAGTGGAGTTTGTGATCTACAGAAAGGTGTAAGGAAGCTGTTTGCCCTTTGCATTCCTCCTGCCATGTGAGGACATTAGAGAAAGAACCATCTAGGAAGAATTAGCAATCACCAGACACTGAATCTTCAGGCACCTTGATGTTTTGATCTGGGTTTTCCCTGCCTGCAGAACTGTGAGATATAAGTTTCTACTGTTTATAAATAGTCCTCTCTATAACATCACTTTATATTACTTTTTATAATATTGATAAGAACAGGAGGCAGGGATATTCTGGACAGAAGAGGGAAGGTCCCTGACAAGGGCCCTGCCCTCAAGCTGAAAAGCTAGGAACTGTGGCTCAAAGTGAGAACTTACATCCCTCATAATTCAAATGCTGCCTTTTCCAAAATCGCCCAAGGTCTGCCTGCCCCCAACCCTGTGTCTTAAAAATCCCAGGCTAAGCTGGCAGAAAGGAGAAGTAGCTGGATGTCAGAGATTATGATTGCACATTGAAGAGAAGCAGCTTGACTTCAGAGGGACAGGTTGACAGCATAATATCAGAGAAGAATGCAGCTGGAGACAGCCAGATTTCAAGGGAAGATTACGTTCCTGCTCCATCCCCTTTTCAGCTATGCTTCCCATTGAGAGCCACTTCCATCACCGTTAAAATCCTCAACATTTACCATCGCCAATTCGTTTGTGTGACCTCATTTCTCCTGGCCACCAGAAAAGAGCTTGAGTGCCATGAGTGCAAATGCAAAAGGATGTCACACTGACCCTCTGCCCTAACTGGTGGAAGACAGGTGCCTCACATAAAAAGGCAGAGGGTCCACTGAGCTGTCAACACTCAAGCTGTCCGTGGATGGACAGCTTGAGCACTGTGACACTTCCTCTGGGGCTTCACGGGTCACAGGCACCCCCCAGATGCTGCCACAGGGCTGGTATGGAGTTCACTTCTGCCCAAAAGCACTCAGCCCGGCTCCTGCACCCATTCACCTGCATGTTCCGTCCTGCGAAGGATGAAATGCAGCAGGTTCCAGGGAGTGGATTTTGCCCCTGCTGGTGCTGGAGAGGCCAACTGATTCCAACGGTCCTGTACTGCAGTTCCTGCCCACAAAGGGGTAAAGGAAATACCCTATTTCATTTTCACTGTTTATTTATTCTGATTTATTATACTGATTGTAATACCACCGTTAATCCAGAAGTATAGAAAGTAGTAGTGCTTTTGTTGCTCCATAAATGTATCTTTAAACCATTCCCTGGGAAAATGTTTTCCTAACTGCTTTACATTTTGCACAACTGGAAAGAAGTCCATTCCAGGCCCAGGAAATTGCTGTTGTCTGGTCTATAAAGAGAAAATGCCTAGTTATATTATGAAAAAATAATCCATAAGAGATGTAAACACAGACGCATTTTTTTTTAAAAAAAAAAACCAGCTACTACTTTTCGCTATCTTAATTCAAATATTGCAAACATTAACACTAACGATCGGCTTAAAATAGCACACAGGTATGACAATTAAAAATGAGATCTAGTCTATCAGTGTAGATACTAAAATAAGCTGAAAGTATCTATAGATCTTGTGTAATAAAATTACTGTAATTATTAAAATGCTGGGTATAAAGGAGAAAAAACAAAATTGCCTATCTGGCTCCTTTGAAATACAGTTGATCCCTGACACACAGGTTAGGGGCCCCAACTCTCACCCCTACTGCTACACATAGTCAAAAAGCATCTGCATATAACTTCTGAATTTTCAAAAATGTAACTACTAACAGCTGACTAGAAGCCTTAACAATAACAAAACATCAATCAACACATATTTTGTATGTTCTGTGCATTATATACTATATTCTGGCAAAAAAAAAACTGGTCAGAAAAAGGAAAATGTTACTAAGAAAATCATAAAGAACATAAAATGCATTTGCTATTTATTAAATGGAAGTAGATCATCATAAGGGTCTTGGTGTCTCAGGGCGGCAGAGGTAGAGGGTGGAGGAGGTAAAAGAGGAGACAGGAGAAGCAGGCATGCTATGTGTAATTTATGGAAATACAGCCTAATTTCTGTCTGGCTCTTTTTGTGTTTTTCATTTCTGTAAAAATGTTTCTATACTGAATAATCCTTCTTCCAACATTTGATTTTGTTTCAGTGCCCACAGAAGGGGCCATGTCTTAACAGAAGTCATCAGCACTCAAGAATAATCAGAAGTCTTCAGCCAGACTACCTGTCAATATGTTTTCTGGTATCATCACTTCTTCTACATCTTCTTCTTCATTGTCTGACACTGTTTCAGAAGCATTTATCTATTTTCAACTAATAAGTGTTCTTTGTTGGATTTTTCTTTTCCAGATTAAGGCACAGTTGTATGCATTAAAAACCTGTTCAGGCAGATGTTCTTTCTCTTCTATAATTTTCTCAGTGGTGCCTGGGAACTTACCTGCTGTTTCTTGGTTGGCTGAAGCTGCTTCTTCTGTTATCTTCACATTTTTAAGCCAAACCTCTTTCTAAAATTATCAGATCACGCTTTGTTTGGAATTAACTTCTCCAGCTTTAGATCTTTCACCTTCCTTAAGTTGTCATAAAATAATTTCACTTTTTCTCAAATCATATTAGAGCCTATATATATGCCTCTCTTATAATGATCCTGTACCCATATAAAAGCTGAATTGTTAATAGGAGATACAAAGGCATTTTGCAAGAAGCAAAAGATTTTTCACACCTGCTGGCATAACTAAAGCCATGACTTAACAATTTTCCTTTTTTTTCATAATGCTTTTTACATAGTATTCATTTATCTTGAAATGGCAGGCAACCAAAGCTGGAGATCTCAATCTAGTACATATCAAGCAATTCAACTCTTTCTTGTAATACTATGACTTTTCTGTTTCTTGGGAGGACTTTCAGCATCACTTGTGGTGCTTTGTAGGCATCTCATGATATTATTGAAGGTCTAGTGTATTTCACTAAACACAATGAAAAATACAGGGGAACCACGAGAGAATAGGTTTTACTGCAATATGCAATTTACTAAAGAGAACTGCTCACATGGAGATACTTAGCGTCACAGAATTCTGAGAGATGCTCACTGCGAGAGAAATGAGACAACCACCAGATTACTGCAGTAGTACAGTACATACTACAGTTACTCTTATGCTATTATGACTTAATACATCCTTATATTTGTTTACATTTACCACTACTGTGAATGATACCATGTGACATCTTTGTTACGTGTGTTCATTTTGATACATTTTAACTTTTCATAGTATAATTGTGTATGTTTTATGATAGTAAATAATAAAAAAGACTATTTGGACATACCTCAATTTTTCTTAATTTTTTTCTGTGGAACACTTTCACATATTATTTGGCTCCACTAGTGCTAGTGGTTGTAAATATGAGACTCACACACAATAATAGTGGGAGACTATAACACTCCACTGTCAATATTAGACAGATCAACCAGTCAGAAAATTAACAACTATATCCAGGACTTGAACTGAGACCTGGAACAAGCAAATCTAATAAACATTTACAAAACTCTCCACCTCAAATCCATAGAACATACATTCTTCTCAGCACCACATCACACCTACTCTAAAATTAACCACATAATCACGCCTCAACAAATGCAAAAGAACAGAAATCATAACAAACAGTCTCTCAGACCACAGTGCAATCAAGTTAGAACTCAGAATTCAGAAACTAACTCAGAACCGCACAGCTTCATTGAAACTGAACAACTGGCTCCTGAAGGTTGACTGGATAAACAATGAAATAAAGGCTGAAATAAAGATGTTATTCGAAACCAACGAGAATGAAGACACAACATACCAGAATCTCTGGGACATGTTTAAAACAGTGTCTAAAGGAAAATATACAGCAATAAATGCCGACATGAGAAGCAAGGAGAGATCTAAAATTGGCACACTGTCATCAAAATTGAAAGAGCTAGAGAAGCAAGATAAAAAAAAACTCAAAAGCAAGCAGAAGACAAGAAATAACGAAGATCAGGGCAGAACTGAAGAAGATAAAGACACAGAAAACCCCTCAAAAAAAATCAATAAATCCAGGAGCTGGTTTTTTGAAAAGATCAACAAAATAGATCACTAGGCAGATTAATAAAAAAGAAAAGAGACAATAATCAAATAGATGTGGTAAAAACAATAAAGGGGATATCATCACAGATTCCACAGAAATACAAATCATCATCAGAAATTACTACAAAAAAACTCTATACAAATAAACTAGTAAACCTGAAAGAAATAGATAAATTCCGGGACACCTGCACCTCCCGAGCCTAAACCAGGAAGAAGTCAAAACCATGAATAGACCAATAACAAGGTCTGAAGTAGAGGCAGCAATTAAGAGCTTATCACCCAAAAAAAACTCAGGTCCAGATGGGTTCACAGCCGAATTCTACCAGACATACAAAGATGAGCTGGTACCATTCCTTCTGACACTATTCCAAACAATCCAAAAAGAGGGGATCCTTCCCAAATCGTATTACAAGATCAACATCATCCTGATACCAAAACCTGGCAGCAACTCAGCAAGAAAAGAAAACTTCAGGCCAATATCCATGATAAACATAGATGCAAAAATCTTCAATAAGATACTGGCAAACCAACTGCAACAGCACATCAAAAAGCTCATCCATCACGATCAAGTAGGATTCAACCCGGGGATGCAAGGCTGGTTCAACATACACAAGTCCATAAACGTAATTCACCACATAAACAGAACCAAAGAAAAAAACCATGATTATCTCAATTAATGCAGAGAAGGCCTTTGACAAAATTCAACAGCCCTTTATGCTAAAAACCCTCAATAAACTCGGTATTGACGGAACGTATCTCAAAATAAAGAAAGCTATTTACAACAAACCAACAGCCAATATCATACTGAATGAGCAAAAACTGGAAGCATTCCCTTTGAAATCTGGCACTAGACGAGGATGCCCTCTCTCGCCACTCCCATTCATTATAGCACTGGAAGTTCTAGCCAGAGCAGTCAGGCAAAAAAAAGAAATAAAGGCCATTCGAATAGGAAAGGAGGAAGCCAAACTGTCTCTATTTGCAGATGATGTGATAGTATATCTAGAAGACCCCATTGTCTCAGCCCAAAATCTCCTGAAACTGATAAGCAACTTCAGCAAAGTCTCAGGATACAAAATCAATGTGCAAAAATCACAAGCATTCCTATACACCAACAACAAACTCAAAGAGAGCCAAATCAAGAATGAACTGCCATTCACAACTGCTACAAAATGAATAAAATACCTAGGAATACAACTAACAAGGAATGTAAAGGACCTCTTCAAGGAGAACTACAAACCACTGCTCAACGAAATAAGAGAGGACACAAACAGATGGAGAAACATTCCATATTCATGGTTAGGAAGAGTCAATATCGTGAAAATGGCCATACTGCCCAAAGTAATTTACAGATTCAACGCTATCCCCATCAAGCTACCAATGAGCTTCACAGAACTATAAAAAACTACCTTAAACTTCATATGGAACCAAAAGAGAGCCTGCATAGCCAAGTCAATCCTAAGCAAAAAGAACACAGCGGGAGGCATCACACTACCAGACTTCAAACTATACTACAAGATTACAGTAATCAAAACAGCATGGTACCAGTACCAAAACAGAGATATAGACCAATGGAACAGAACAGAGGCATTGGAGGCAACACAACATATGTACAACTATACAATCTTTGATAAACCTGACTAAAACGAGCAATGGGGAAAGGATTCCCTGTTTAATAAATGGTGTTGGGAAAACTGGCTAGCCATGTGCAGAAAGCAGAAACTGGACCCCTTCCTGGCACCTTACACTAAAATTAACTTCAGATGGATTAAAGACTTAAACATAAGACCTAACACCATAAAAACCCTAGAAGAAAATCTAGGCAAAACCATTCAGGACATAGGAGTAGGCAAGGACTTCATGACCAAAACACCAAAAGCATTGGCAACAAAAGCCAAAATAGACAAATGGGACCTAATCAAACTCCACAGCTTCTGCACGGCAAAAGAAACAGTCATT